>CAUJNA010000590.1:138820-191837 GCA_963377175.1 Effrenium voratum | reverse complement strand
ACACATCCACATCCACATCCACATCCACATCCACATCCACATCCACATCCACATCCACATCCACATCCACATCCACATCCACATCCACATCCACATCCACATCCACATCCACATCCACAACCACATCCACATCCACATCCACATCCACATCCACATCCACATCCACATCCACATCCACATCCACATCCACATCCACATCCACATCCACATCCACATCCACATCCACATCCACATCCACATCCACATCCACATCCACATCCACATCCACATCCACACACACACATCCACACACACACATCCATACACACACACACACATCCACACACACACACATCCACACACACACACACATCCACACACACACACCCACACACACACACATCCACACACACACATCCACACACACACACACACACATCCACACACACACACACATCCACACACACACACACATCCACACACACACACATGCGCAGGCGCACGCGCGCGCACACGCGCACACTCGTCTGGGTTATGGTAAGGCAGTAAGGCCTATATGAATGTACGCGCCATATAACTTACATGTAGTCTATCTGTACACTGAAAAACGTTTGCTGTCAACAAAGCCCCACCTGTGGGGAATGGAGAGGAGCCAGAAGTTCAGCCCGGCGAGCCCTCCGCCCTCCGTGCCCATCTCCGCGCGCAATTCCGAGCAAGGCTTTGCGGAGGACGGTTTCAAAGACCTCAAGGCGGGGGCCGTTCTGAATTCAGGCGCGTCCCGTTTGGAGGGCGCCCCTTCTGGTTTTGGTTTCAATCGGAAGCCAGAGGATATTTTTCTATCATTTTTAAGGATGGGTAAGTTTTGGATCCTAAGAATACTGGCTTCTTGGGGTCCTTGTTAAACTGCAGGAGAACACAAAAAGGCCAACCCCTCGCGTCTGCGCATTTTGCGCCGAGCTCACCGGTCCGAGGGAAGCGCAGGCGATTTCGCACATGATGAAGGCCCTTTACTTAACGACCCTTAATCTCAGGTGTTAGAAAGCTCCACTTAGGAGTAGGCTCTTCCTTCTCAAACCCAGCGTTCCATGTCACTTTCCACGTGTGTACGGACGTCCAGCCAGGTTTTTAACTCTCATTTTGTCTCTGAGCGAACCTCGGGTGATGGGTTCCCCTCCCTCCCTTTCCCCCAACCCCCCTCCCCTCCCCTCTCCCAATCCCCCCCCCCACCAACCCCCCCCACCAACCCCCCCTCCCAACCCCCCCTCCCAACCCTCCCTCCCCCCTCCCAACGCCCTCCCAACCCCCCCCTCCAACCCCACCCCCCCCCCACGAGGAGATGGAGCGGGTGCCCTCCGACTCCGACCGTAGTGTGGTGTCGCGGCTGGAGCTGTCGAAGGCCTCGTGGCACTTGCAGCACAACCTCAAGGAGTCCGCGGGAGGGGGGAGGGGGAGGGCTAGGGCCGGGGAGCGGGAGGGGGGCTAGCTCCCTGGATTTGTTTTTTTCCTCGGTCTTCTTCTCTTTGCTTTTGGGTGGGCCCAGCAAACATTTGTGTCCCCTGGGCCAAGGCTTTTGGGTAAGTGTCCTTTTCAGGAAACACAGGTCGAATTGCGGGGCACAGGACCAAAATACCTCATGCTAGCCGCGATGTGTAGTCCTTAACCCCTCATAGCGATGCAAGGGACTGATGGACTCACTTCGGTTGGGGAACTGATGGGTTTCACCCGGCTTGTCACTTACAAAGCAAACCCAGGATTCGGAAGCCGCCTTCATCCATCTCGATGTCGCAAGGGGAATCTGAAGTATCGGGGCTGCAGCCTATTCAGTTTCCGATTTTCCATGTGAAAGTTATCTTTCTTTCTTTTTTTTGAGTAGTCTGTCGTCTCCCCCAAATCTTTGCGGGTCCAAAACAACACGTTCTTCTTCTCCTCTTTTGTTTTTCGCTTTGCGCCGGGCCCAAAAAACTCAGGCAGGGTCAGAAGAACACGTTTCCTTCCCCCCCCCCCGCCCCAGTTTTGCATGCTAAAACCCCAAAAGAACAAAGCCCTAATCAAGTAGGTTGCCAAACACCCTCCATAATTCCACCCAAAACAAATGGCCATCAATTGCAATGGGACGCCATCAAAAGCGGTTGGTGGACATAGCCCCCAGCTAAGCGCCCCCAATGAATGTTCGCACCCAAATTGCCCCTGCTGTTGTGTCGATCCCAGGTATATAGTGGTTTCCTCGCCTATTTTGACACCGAGAGACGGGTGTGTTTTTTGTGGGTACCATTTTCGGCCGTTTTCAAGGGACAGCAAGGAAAACCGAAGCCATTTTGTTGGGCCCCCGAATATGTGTTATTTTCCCCCGTTGGTTTTAAAGGGAATCTATCACTTTTGGACATGTCTGTTCTCATCATGCCCAGGTGAAAAAGCTTAAATGGAGGACACCCAGCAAAAACACGCCTTTAAGCCACGCCAGCCATTTTGTGTTTTGGTCCCGGAAAAGAAAGGGACCAACAACAACACGCCATTTTTTCGGGTCAATCTGACAAATTCCGACAGTTTCCGAGATAAATGGAGGACACCCAAAGAAAAGCAGACACAATCCCAACCGAAGGACCAGTTCCGCCCGGAAAAAAAACAAAAAGCAACAGAAACAAACAAAAACCACAACAACAAGCCGACAAAAAAAGAACGGTTTGGGGAAAAACACCCCCAAAAAACAAACCCGAAGTGAAAAAACACACCAAAAAAACAACGGCGGGAGAAAAGACGGTGCGAGAGAAAGTTTGAAAGGTCTCCGATGCCCAGCTGGTGCTCAACCGCCTGCGCCTGCGGTTGGGGGCCTGGAACTCCCCGCTGGTCACCGGGGCCTCGCTGCACGACGCCTGCGCCTTGCCGGGGCTGGCAGCGGAGGGCTGGGGGGTGTGGGCTATAGCATGCGAGTTCATGTGGAAAAAACAACAACCGGTACCTGGATCCCTTTTATTTTCCAGCTACTTTTGCCAAAGTATGGGCTACTAGTGGGCAAAGTGGCTGGGAAAGAGTAGCTACTTGGGGTTCCAGGTAGTTGTCGCACTCAACTTGTAAATGAAGGTTGATTTCAAGAAGTAGCCAGAAGCGGGGAAGGTGATTTGCGAGATTGACGGCTGGGTGCTGGAGGGCGTGCAGTTGGGGTGCTGGCGCAGATGCTGTTAGGGTGTGCTGATTGGGGTCTTGTTTGTGGTGCTTGTGACGGTGCGGCCACATTTTGTGCAAGATTGATGGCAGGGTGAGCGCGTGCAGTTTTGGCGTGCTTTTTGGTGTCTTGTTTGAGGTGCTGGTGACGGTGCGGGCGCATTTTTGCTGCGGGTGCAGTTTTGCAAGATTGACCGTAGGGTGGTATGGTGTGCAGTTTGGGGTGCTGGTGCAGGTGCTGTTTTGGGGTGCTATCTGGGGTCTATGCTGGTGTAATGTTGAGCAACTTGGGAGGATTGACGAACACACAGCGAATCCTACGTTGTCTTGTTGATGGTACCCTTTTTTGGGCCGAAAGAAATCCCCCCATGTTGAAATCGAACAAAGGCCCCGGCATGCTACTTTGGAACCCCTGAAAATGGTGACCAAAGGGAGCAACCACTGGACTTTTACCATTTTGAGGGTAATGGGTGCGTGATGTTTTGAGGAGCCCCCTTTTTTTGCAGGTAAAGGGAAACCAAGCGGGAGAAAAAACAAACAAACAGAAGCTATTTTGGGGTTGCAAAGACGACTTCTTTCGTACGGGGCTGCGTGAACCCGAGTCTTTTGTTAAAATGTGTGTTTGTACTAGCCAATGTGATTCCAGGGAAGCTTCGGGATTTTAAGCACGGACATACTCGTCAGAGGTGGTCCCCCCCTTTTCTTGGGTAGCGATCAATCTTGGGACCTTTGCCTTTGGTGCTTTTTGTGATCATTGAAAACGAAAAACCAAAGCCCGGACTCTTGGCTTCAAGGTGTTCCCTTTCGACCAGCTTTTCCAGGCGACCTTTTCCAGAACCCTGAAGTCTTTGAAGTTCGGGGTTCAAATTTATGGCTGAGGTCTAGTTTGACATCTCGTCTGCGCTGCAAATAGGTGAAAACATGGTGTTGCGATCTTCTGCAAATGAAAGGCTAGTTGGAAAGAGCTTCCGACTAGTGACTTTTGGTTGACAGACCCTCCCGATGAATCAGTCAGTCCTGATCCCCCCCCCCCAACAAGTCCTGCAGGCCACACACCTACACGCCTGGATGTCCAAGCGCTCGTTAACGTCAAACGCTAAGCCAACAACCAGTTGGGAGTTTCCCCAAATAGTTCACCCCGTTTCAGTGGGTGTTTGAAAGGAATTCAAGAGGCTACTTCACATTCTCGGGGACCGCGTCCTATTGCGATTCGCTGGTTGGAAGGTGGTAGCAAACCAGGCAAGAAGCCCACGCAAATTGTTTGGTGGCATACGCCGTGTTGCTTGGCCCCTCAACACAGACACACCCAACTGATCATTATTTTTTTGGGGAGGGGGGAAGGGGAGGTAGTTGTGTCGTTGTGCCGGTTGTTTTTCTTGGGGAGGTAGGCTGTCAGCACCTCGAGCCGAAGCCCGGGGATCACCTTGGAAGGTCAGAACAGCCCGAGGCAAACATGGGCCCGAGGCTATTGAGCATGGAACCCACCAGGCCTCATGCAACGAGCTCCATTGGGCGCAGAAAGGCAGACTAGGTCTTCCAGCTAGGTGCCCTTTTACCAACTTTTTTTGGGGGAGGGTTCCCCTGCTAAAATAGACTACAGAAAAAAGGGTACCCTTCTTTTAACCTCTCTACTGGAGGACTGAGTAGAGTGTCGGCTTTTGAGTCTCGAATTCAGGAGTTCCCGGCCTCCATGGCGAGAACTTTTCGCAAGCTCGTCTTTTTTTGGGGCACAGGGACTTTCGAGTGGAACAGGACGTGAGTGGAACAGGACGTGGGAACTGGGCATGGCGTCTTCGGATCTTCGTTGGGTCTCGCAGCATCTCGCAGGCAGCTCACTTGGACTCACCAAGTACACGGTGGAGGAGCCGGTCCGGGGGGAAACTGGAGCGGGGCAGGGAGAACCTCACCCCGAGAACCGCACGGACCTGACTCGCAAGTTGAAAGACTGGCCTCAAGCTCGCAGTGTTCACAGGAAGGATTTTGCATAGGGGTCATCAAGCCCTTGGTGTGTTTTGCCACGGGATGTTAGGACTTTCAGTTCTTGCCAACGAATGGGTTTTCCATTAAACCACTCAAAGTTAAAAACTTGTAGCAGGGGAGCAGAAAGCAACAGGAAAGCCTCGAGGAATTGCCAATGGTCGACCCCAAACAGGTTCCATTGGATTTTCAGGTAAGGCAAAAGACTATGACCGGAGTCATGGCGACAAAACCATAAAAGGCCAGGGTTGCTTTCGCGACCAACCCACACTTTTCTTTGAGAAACCTTCCCAAAGGGCAACGGTGAAAGCTGAACCTTTGAATCCGGACATCAAAAGCGAAGGTTCGCTCAAGACTTCCTTGTTTCTCTATGGTCCATGTGAGGTTTCCAGCAAAAGTCGTCCGTAGTCCACGTGCGAGGGCGAGGGACAGGGTGACTCACAGCTTCACAAGAGGACGAGCCCAAAAACCTCCATGTCCGTTTGGGGGAAGCAAGTAATTTGGACCGGGGCTTCGAAACTGATTTGAAAGGCTTGGCTAACTCCACCCGTGTTGCGCAATTGAGCAGCGTCCAAAGCCCGATTGGCCATTTTCAGTAGGTGGTTGTACTATCCTACTCTGAATCTGGTAACGCCTATGTACGCCCCATTTGCTTTTGCGGAATCGAATCTGTTGCAGGGCACACCTCACCCATTGGCTTCCTGGGCAGCTTGCAGCGCCCGAAATCCCCCCGAGGTTTGGGGCATGCAGAGAGTAAGCAGCTGAATGGAGGGCCGTGATCCCCCAAAACGGGTCGTTTGCCTTTGGCTTCATCGCAAAGGCCCCCGGTTCTTCCCAAAGACCTGCGCTGGCGGTGGTTACATGGGGGTCCCACCGCTTCGAAGGGCCCTCCAGCGTAAGCCGATGCAAGACGAAATGGCCGTTTTATACTCCAAAACTCAGAAAGTTAGCGTGCTTTTTCGGCGCGTGTGGCGAGGCCTTTGTGCGTGAGACGTCTTGGTCGATGGAAGAGCGCCTCAAACCTTGTCGCTCTTGGGTGCAACATCCCAAGTGGTTTGAATCCCCTCCAATTTGGGGGGTCTTTTGCCCAACAGTTGCAGTTTTAGGACTGTTGGGTTCGGGCGGCGAAGCTCCAAAAGAAACGCGCGAGGACATGAACATCATGCTGAATCAGCTGGCGGGGTTCATCGACCTCACCTTTGAGAATGATGCGCAGGAGAGGCAGAAGAGACAGAGCGCCTTTGGAGCAAGAGACGGGCAGAGGGTGAAGTTCGGAAGTGTTGAGGGGAAATTAAATGGAAACCACCTGGAACACCAAGTGGCTACTTTTTTCCAGCCACTTTGCCCACTAGTAGCCCAAAATTTGGCAAAAGTAGCTGGAAAATAAGGGCAATTGGGGATCTAGTCAACCATTTTCAGGGGTTCCTATTTTGAGAAACACTGAGCCAAAGTCAATAATGGCCGTCATCTGTGTTCTGGCGTTTGTTTAAACACGTCCGATTGCTGTTACGCTCCGGGTTGGGCCGAAAGCTGTGCCGATATTTGTTCTAGGCCGATTCTAGGCTCCTGAACAGAAACAGCAGCTCATGAAGGGGCTTTTCAAAAGATTGAAAGGGCTGGCCAATCCAGTTTTGCACGACCATGGGCTCAAAACTGAACATTTGCAAAATATGTAGTCAGGCTGGACACTTCTGCCCCCCCCCCCCCCTCGGGAACTTGCAACACATCCTCTTTGGGCCGAACCCAGGTTGGGCCAAGTTCTAGCTGGAAGAAATGGGACTTCGTCGATTTTAGGGCCAGAAGGCAAAAAGGAAAAACACGGCAAGTGTAGCGAGGAGGATGGGTAAGTACAAATTCCACTGTCCTTGGGGGGGGGGACGCATCCATGGTTTAGAGTTTTAGAGTTTAGAAGTGTTCACAACACATCTCTGAGGGGCTTGTGCAAAAAAGAGGCCTCGGGGCCTTTAAGCAAACGGGCCATGTTTTGTCCCGCGCGACCAGTGCTCTTTTCGGTTTCAGCCATAAGTGTGGTGGGATATCTCAAGGGGTTTCTCCAGCTGTGCCACAAGTTCCCCTCTTTCTATGGGGGGTTCGTCTTTGGGGGTGGCCCTTGTATCACCGCTTCGTGGATTCCATTTCCACCGCCCCGGCCCCCGAGAAATCGTGGCCTTTTCGCTTGTCGCTGGCGCAGGGCTCCTTAAAAGCAACATCTTGCTTTTTCAACACCACACCAAAAAGAGTTGGAAGCCCCCCACCAATTTACAAGTTGAGCAATGTTTCGGTGCAATAAACAAATGCCCACCTCCGCACCTCCGGACCCCCGCGCTCTCTCTCAGTTTCTCTCGCGCTTGCGCTTGCGCCTCGTCGCTTCGCTGAGGCGGGAAGCAGACCATGTTCGGCTTCGCCCACATCGAAGGGCCAGAGGCGCGGATCGAAGGAGCGGATGTGGAGCCGGCCGCAGGGCGAGCGCTTCCTTCTCCGGAAAGGGGGGAAAGCAAAAAAAACAAAACCCGGCGCCGAAGAAAGAAAAAGCCGGGCCAGCGCCCCGAGCTTTTTTTTTGTTTTTTTGTGGCCTTTTCTAACAGGGGGATCCAAGGGCTCGGCGCAAGCTTTTTTGTTGCAGGGGATCAAAAGGGCTTTGCTCCCAAAGTCTCTGTCGACTCCCTGAAAGCTGTTTTTGGTCTCGGATCAAGACCAAGGCATCACAAGCCAAAACCCAGCCCTGATTCGTGTGAGCTGGGGCATAGGGAGCGAGCCCTATGACTGCAAAGTCCTTTGTTTGGGGGATACCGGATTTCAGGGAATTTCGAACGATTCCAATTATAGCGGATGGCTTAATCAGGCCTGCATGGTTCCCATTTGCCCATGACCTGGGAAACTGGTTTTAGTTTCCTTTCCACGAAGGCCAAAGTACTCTTCGTGTCACCTTTCGTGATTCCCAAGCACATTTCCCTCGAAGTGATAAAGTAGTCATGGGGATGGTCCGGGCGGGATGCACTTTGGTATCACAGCAAGGGTCACTTGCCACGAGCCTGGCGGGTTGGTTGCAGTTGGTTTTTCCCTTTAAAGGGTACGGGGGGCCTTCCCCGGAATCTTGTTTCACATGGCGCAACTCAGGGAGTTTCGAGTTTGAACACTCCCTGAGTTCCCTGAGTTCCTGCGATGTGGCTGTGGGTCAAACATAGGTACCCAAAACTTAACCCTGTAAGTAGTAACACGGACTCAAACCTGCGGACCCAAACGTGGTGTAATTGTTTGATCCATATCCATGTGTGTGTCCGTGGCCGAAGCGAATCTCGCCGGGAGCGGAGACACGTGAGTGGAAGTTTGGCTTCGCCGACTTGCTGAAGCCTGGGCCGTGCTTGACGCCCGGAGTCCAGGGAGGGAGTTCCGGCGTCTAGCGATGCGCATCGCGCACTCTGACGACATGGCAATGGGAGACATTGCCCGTGACTGAAGCTCCATAACCCCAGTAGTGCCCTGTTACCCTTTTTTGGGAGCGTTCCCCTACTAAAAGGCCCTGCGCAGGGCCGCATGGTCCGTGGCCGTTTGTGAGGCCTTCCGGTCACCTTCGCCCGGATCCTTCGCGGCAAAGGGCCATCTTTGACGGCCTGAGACGGGATGAAACAGGCTGAGGACTGCGATACGCGCGCCCGAGATGAAGGACGGCGCCGGGCCTTGGCGTGGAAAAGAACTAGGAAAGGATGGAACGTCAGGAAGGAGCTGCAAAGCCCGTGACGTTTGGTGTGGAAAAGAACCACGCATTTGTCGGAAGGGTCAAATTGCAAGGGCAAGAGCTCAGCCCTGTCAAGGAGCCGCAAAGCCCGTGACGCTCATGAGACTATGAAGCCTACGCCATCCAAAGAGCGCACTTAGCTTTGGCCTATACTCTAGCTCCGTTTCACTAGCGGTAGTGAACCAACGTCTGTTTTTCTCTCAAGGCTTTGAGGTGTTTAAACTTGCTGGCGGCTCAGTGGGAAATGAGGTTTTGGGAATACACCGAAAGGGGTTTCCCTTAAAGGAAACCGTACTATAGGTGGACGAAATGCTGCACCACTTTGAAACAATGGTTGAAACCATTGCTTGTTGGAATTTACAAGGGAACCAGTTCTCATGCCCTTGAGTTTCTGAACGGTGCTGCGACTTCGTAGGGATTTCGCCCCATCCACAGAGTGGAGTGGTTCTTCTCGGGGTCCGACTCCATGTCTCATTTCCGCCGATAGGTCATGGGCAAGCCGCAGTGGCGCTGGCCAGAGGAGTCTTACGTCCACCCAACGAGCAGGGCCTCCACTTTGAGGAAGTCCGCGCCTGCGCCCAAAATGTTTTTCCCAGGGGGGCGCGGCAAAAAAAAAGCGAGGCCGGTTTTCCCCGGATTTTTCAGCGGCGCACCTGTTTTGTATCGAATGGTTGTGAGAGGGGAGCGAAGCAAACACGCTCGGTGAAGGGGTTGTGATTGTTGGAGGCTGGCCTTTGATGCATGGTGCAAACTGATCAGTGGCTTCTGTTTGCCGTGTTGCCTTTGGTGGGGCCTGGTTACCCTACTGGTTCGCCAGGGAGAGGTTCAAATCCTGCTAGCCCTAGCCTTCGGCCCCACGAGTCCCAAAATCAAGCGACAAAGAAGACGTTACGTGACGTTGCGTTAGTACTCTGCCACAAAGCGCCGCAGCACGAAGCGTGGTGTTTGAATTGCCCCCCCCCCACCCCACCCCCCGGTTGTACATTGAATTGGGGGAGGGGAAGGTGGACCTTTCCCGAAAAGGTAAAGCCATGCTAAGGGGCTGAACGCCAAACCACTTTGATTCTTTGTGGGAGGATGCAAGCAGTCCCCACCTGGAGTACGTATATTATGACATCATTCTGCATAATTCTCTTTTATGGCGAGCTCACCTGGGGGTAAAGCGAGCTCACCAAGCTGCTTTTCTTGGGGAGCACTTATGTCAGGTTTTGCAAATATTGTAAACGCATGCAGAACACATTGTGCAGTATTCACATGATGGTTTCTTTGGTTGTAGTCCCACCAAGCATTAAGGACTAGAATTCCCCGTTGCAAATAATCATGGAAATTGAGGGGCCCAACACGAGATTCCGTTGTTGTGTGTTAGATTTCATGTTGCCCGGGAGCATTTGGCATCTGAATATGCCCTAGATATGGATCCGAATCCAACCCTCTTTTGGGGGGAACAACCAGACAAAAAACACTGCATTTCCGTGAAAGTAGATGGCACAAGTCATTTGGTTTACTCACTCCTTGTGTGTGCGTGCGCGTGCGTGCGTGTGTGCGTGTGCGTGTGCGTGTGCGTGTGCGTGTGCGTGTGCGTGTGCGTGTGCTTGTGCGTGTGGGCGTGTGTGTGTGTGTGTGTGTGTGTGTGTGTGTGTGTGTGTGTGTGTGTGTGTGTGTGTGTGTGTGTGAGTGAGTGAGTGAGTGAGTGAGTGAGTGTGTGTGTGTGTTTCTGTCTGTGTGTGTGTGTGTGTGTGTTTCTCTGTGTGTGTGTGTGTTTCTCTGTGTGTGATTCTCTCTGTGTGTGTGTCTGTGTGTTTGCGTTTGTCTGTGTCTGTGTCTGTGTCTGTGTCTGCGTCTGCGTCTGTGTCTCTGTTTCTGTTTCTGTATCTGTCTGTGTATCTGTCTGTGTCTGTGTCTGTGTCTGTGTCAGTGTTTGTGTTTTTTAGGAAGACGGACATGGACCAACTTTAGTGTCAGGCAACACGCTCGGAGTGCTTTTCATCCGGTCGGGAAGTGGAGCTTGCCCGTTTCCTTACGCAATGGAATCCACGACGTTTCCCATGGCAAGACTCAATGGGACTCATAGCGTTCCCCCGTTTTTTCCCCTTTTGCTCTGCTCAAACATGTTTTTTTGGTGGCCACACAATTAGTGTTTTTTTTGGGGTGAGATTCCAAGGGAACTAGAGGGAACCCTGGATTGCCCAGTTGGAACCTCTCAATGGGGTCGGAATCCACCAAGATGGCCCAGAAAAGTGGTCGGCCCAAAGCTCATGGTGGGAACATCTGCAAGTTGGCGCACGTCTTCTTCTTCCTTTGTGTTTTTCCGGGACGAGGTGCCTCAGTGTGCCAGAAATCCCTATGGGCCTTGAAACCTCAACTCCTTGCTTGATTCCGAGCCCAAAAAGGATGTTCAACCCCTTGCTTGATTCCGAGCCGAAAAAAAGGGTTCCAGACAAAATGGTGTGTGTTTGCGCCTTGTTTTTTTTGGGTGGCTTCTGAATGCAGCGTTTTTATGGTGAAACAGCAATCTCGTTGGACGGACCGAATGGGCCGAAGCAAGGGCTCGATGATGCCGCCGGAGCTGTTGGAGGAGCAGATGTCGCAGAAGAAGTGCTGCCCGGACCTTCTCGATGTCCCGTTGAGTGGGGTTTTGTCTAGCAAGGGTGGTTTGAAGGGAAAGCACGAGAACCAAAATCCGCTTCTGGGAGGCTTGTCAAAATGTGTTTTGGAGGGTTTTGAAGAGACACCAACCAACCCTTTTGCTGCCGCCCAGGCTTTGCTCTGACAAACCGGTGGGCGGAAGAGTGCGTGAACAGGGAAAAGAGGACTCTCCCTTTTTGGTGGGGGTTGCAAAGGGACAATCAACATTTTTTTTTCAGTCCGTCTGAAGAGGGGGGTCAGTGCCATCCCATGTTCAACCAACATCCGCCACAATCGGATTTTTGGGGCAAAGGAGGGCCATTTCGGGGTCCAGCCAAGTGGCTTCATTTGTTTGGAGCTCCCAAAGATACAATCAGCGTTTCCCTTCAAACGCTGATTGCTTGGATTGTTGAGATGTCACTGGCCCAAGCTCTTATTTTTTTGTCATGGGAAGCTCAATTTGGCTTTTGGTTTCTTGAGCATCCTTTTGGGGGCTGCTTTGGAGGGAAACCCACCTATCAACCAGGCCTCCGCCTGCTTCCGCCAACCCTCAGCAGTCAGTCTGCAGACGTCGTCAGAGGGGCGTTGCTTGTGTTTTCTTCCCGGTGGCAACTGCCGCATGTGACCTGAAGTCTTTTTCCCTAGCCCAAGTTCTGGTTGCAAGTTGCAGCCAACACGCACGAACCTGGGAGCTCCTCTGTTGGACCTGGGCATGCACCAAGCTGAGATCTGCATCGGGTTTGCTCAAAGGATGCCCTGGGCACCTTGAATTAGGTGAGTTTGGGGGGCGCAAACCTTCGCGGTTTCCCTTCTGGTTTCCCTCGAACCCAAGATCAAAAAGGGCCTCATTCTTGGATCTCAACCCTTGGGAATCAAGAAAACCGGGGGTCTGTGTCAAAATCGGGGGGATGCTCAATCACTATTTTTCGCTTTTCCTCTTGGACGCCCAAATTCCCTCAAGGCGCCAGGGGAGTTCTCTGATGCCTTGGCACCCAAATTCCCTCAGGGTGCGGGACTTCTCCGAGCCCCTTGGAGCCCCCTGGAGCGAGCCCAGGCTACAACTGCGTGCCGACCCGCGCGCTCATGGAGGTCTTTTTGGCCCAGGAGGAGGCCATCCACAGGCCGGGAATTGACAAAAAACCTTCCGCTCGGGTTTTTTGTGTGTGCTTTTTTATTTCACATATTGTGCGCTGTTTTTTTTTGGGAGGGGGTTAGGGTGGGGTTGATCCTACAAGACTGGCCAGAAGCTTTCTTCCCATGAGGCTGATGCTTTCACCGGCTGAAGGTGAGACTGATCTGAGTTTCTGATCAAACCCATGGATGTGTCCGAGTTTTTCCTGGGATTGAGCTTTTCTCATCAACCCCATGGATGCGTCCTTTTGTTAAAGACACATGAACCCCTTTTTGGTGTTGGAAAGGGATGGGGAAAAAATCGAAGGCTCCCGCATGACGTGGATGACGCAAGTAAGAAAGAGGAGTGCTTCAGCGGGTTGGGTGGATCTGATCATGGCGCCTCTTCTTGGAGTTCCGTTTACTTGGTCGGGGTTTTAGGCTTTAGGTTGTTTGGTCCTGTTCAGGTTTTGGTGGGGCGCCTTGGATTGGGAACATAAACTTCTGTCCCAGCGGCATGTCCAGTCGCTTAAATTTACGGTCCAACCCTTGGTATAGCGGGGGACAAACATAAACACTGGTTTGTTTGCAGACCCCTAAACTTAAACCAAACCAAACAAACTAAACGACCTAAAACGGAACCAACAACAGAACAGAACAAAACCAACAAGGAGACACCAGCTTCTTGCGGGCACGCAAGGCAGCAACCGAGGCGAGCAGGCACTCCCGAGCGAGCAAGCAATCCCACCTCCCTCTCTAGGAATCCTTCAAACTTTGTGAGCCCAAGCGGACCTAGGTCCCCCAGCTAGGTGGCTTTTCTCACACCTTTTTTGGGGGAGGGTTCTACTAAAATAGACGGGTACCCGTATTCTAACCTCTCTACTGGAGGACCTAGGGATCTACCAGCTCGAACCCGGCAAATCACCGGCGAGACTTGGAGTTAAAGTTGGCAAGCTCGTAAAGGTGCCCATGTCCCAACCAGCTCACGCATGGGGGATACTCGTTTCAAGGTGAATTACAGTCTGTCCAGGGTGAAGTCAGAAATCCCACAAATTGTGGAAGTTGGTGATCTGCTTCTCTGACCGCTATTGGGTTGGATCTTTAGAGATGAACTGTTTGGGAGGTCAACCGGTTTTCCACTAAACCCACAAAAAGTCAAGCTTTTTGCAGAGGGGTCAACAGCAAGGGGGAATTCCTGATGCACAAGCTGGAGATGAAGCGTCCAATCGCATCGCAGGAGGATCTTCGGGGCCCGGTTGCAGCCGCAGTTTCAGGCCGGGAGGGCCTGGGGAGCAAGCAATCCTTTCAAGCTACGTGCCTCGGCCTCACTTTTTCTTCGAATAGACGGCCCTTTCTGGCCCAAAGAATGGGGGCCCCAAGAGAGAACTCGGGCATGGCAATTTGGGGGTTAGATCGGCCTTTCCCAAGTTTTTTAGTACTGGCGTAGTATTGGCTTAATATTGCTTAGTATTGGTTAAGTATTACTGGCCTAGCATTGGTTAGTATCGGTTTAGTATTGGTTTAGTAATGTAGTATTGGCTTAGTGTTGCTTCCGTTGTCTTCGGTTCTTTTCCGTCCTCTGTGTAGTACAGGCTTTGAATTGTTTGAGTATTACTTTGAACTGGCCCAGTTCTGTTTGGAGTTGGTTTAGTATTTAGCAATGGTTTTGTAGTTGTTATCGGCCTGGAAAGAGTTTGCACGATTGGATACCCCTTTTTCAGTTCTATTGTTGAGTATTTGGAGCGGCCATGTACTACCGCCCCCTGGGAAATTTGTCGGCTGAGCACTTAGGGTGTGAAAGGAAATCGGCAGTTTGGGGTATGTTTTGCAGAAATTGTCCGGCTTTCTTAGTACTCAGAAGAAAGACGAGGGAGAGCGGGGAATACTTTCCGGCGCGGCCGGGATGGTTACACTATTGGGTGTTGTTTCCGGACCAAACAGCTCCGGACAAAAATACGTGTTGTTTTCTTTCGGATGAAGTCTCAGTTCTTTTGAACATACGTACCCCTTGTCATTTTTGGGGGTAGAGAATAATTTTGGAAACACTTTATTGTATTTGGTACCCTTTGGCCAATCGGGCACCGACATTTCTTGGGATCCGATTTCATTTCAGGTATTGTTTTTGTGAACATTTGCACAATAACGGGGGGGGGGGGGTTCGGTGAGATTGGACCATTTTTTGAGGTCGCCCTTTTGCTTGGACGGTTTATTCTCTCCGGACAAAAACGTTTTGAATGGCTCAGCCACATATCCCTGGAGGTACTGGGCCCATGAGTAAAATGCCTGATGAGTAGATAGGGGACCCCAGTGGACATGAACACCTTCACTTGGGCGTCCCGAAGTCAGCATGTTAATTCCTGACCCTTAAATTTTGCCCTGTGCATGCGGATTGTTGTCCTGGAAGCCTCAGGGTACGTCCCACGGGTTGATTTTGGCGCGACGCAGAGCCAGACCCTTGAAGAAGCTCGGAACAGCGAAAGCGGGGCTCAACGCATTCCCGAGTCTGAAATGGGAAGCCTGAGGAGCGTTTTTTTTTTTTTTCTTTTAAGCCCCGAGCCCGCTTTTTTGGGTGCAAAAATCCAGGAGCCAAAAAGGAGCGCTGGAGGTCACGAAACAGATGCTTGTTGGAGAACCGGTCCCTCAGGAATGCTGTTGAAGAAATCCCCTTGCCTTTCAAACTGCGGTCCCCGACTTTTTTTTAAATCGAGGATTTCAAAGGGAACCCAGAACCAGAAAGGCAACACCTGCCACAAGGACCTGACACATCGGCTTCCGGCGTCTTTAGGTGGTCCCTGCTGAGTAGTTGGGGTTTTCGGGGCCAGTGTCTGTGATGGAGTCCCCTGCAAGGTTGAAAACTTGGTGGCTCCCAGCCATCGCCTTAGCTTTTTAGCTTTTCAGGATTTAGTGGGGATTTACATTTAACCCATGAAAAGTTGTTCACTTTTAGCAGGGGATCTGCGAGCAGCCCAGTAAAGGAGTGTTCCTCGTCTTCCTGCACATCTCCCCAAAACACCTTCACAAAACACCTCCCACAGCATTTGTCTTTCGGTGTCCTGGTGTCATCGGTGTCTTTCGGAGGCGATGAAAGAGATCCTGCTGGCCGGCGCGGCTTGGCATCAGAAAGGGGGGGGGGTGACCAGGTTTGACCGGGGTCCCAGTTCAGGTGAGGTTCCGTGGGCGGGGGTGACGCCTCTAAGGGGGAAAAGAGGGAACCCATTTTTCCAGTTGCTGCGGGGAAGTCCACCAATTGACATGGAACCTGACAGGGGCACGCTTCAAAAGGAGAAATCGTCTTCCAGGATCCCCGAACGTCAGGTTCCATGTGAAAAAGGGTGGGAGGGTACCCAGATACCCTTGCGAAAAATCGCCAAGTGATGTTCGGCAGATTTTTGGGAGGGGGTTGGAGGAGTGGCGAGGCAGGCCGTGTCATTCTTTTGTTGAAGGTTGCTGTTGTTGGGCACCCGCCCATGAAAAAGTCAGCTAAACCATCCATTGTACCAGTTTCAGGGGAGTCTTCTTGTTTTAACCCATACGGGTACCTGTTTGAGGGTACCTGTTTCGGGGTGTTTGAAAGGTACGGAAGCCACTTGTTCTGGCGGTTCCGTCAACAAAGAAACACATATATTCGCCCAGTCCAACCAAACGGCCCAAGGTTCGATTTGGCCCGGCAGCCTGCCCCCCGTAAACCGCTTGCTTGCTCTCCATGCAGAATGCACCTGGCGGGAATTCGGAAGATCGATTTCCTGGACCTTTGGTCGGGTGCCGAACCCCATGGTCTTGGGAGGATCGATCCATGTTCATGGTACACTGGTCCCGATCATGGCGACAAATGGCTGCGGGTACCATTTTGGGGTAGGTGCACCGCCCCATTTTAGAACCCTTTTTAGTGAGGATTGGGATGTTCACTGGGGGTACGGGCTTTTGACCCATTGCTAACTGGGGCTTGCATGTTAAATTTGACGCACATTTCGCCTGACTTTTTCGACGGCTGCAAGCCTTCGGGGCTTTGACCAGGTTCTGGAGTGGATCGCATTGGGTGTGGGCATTAGCAGCCTAGATAGCCAAGTTGCTGCTTTTTGCAGTCACTGCTGCTGGTGTTTGGGGTAAAGTGGATGGAACAAAGCAGCAACTGGCGATCCAGGAGGTTTATCAACCATTTCAAATGCGGCTCAAACCATGGAATCCCAAGATGTTCTCAGTTCGCGGCAGCTATTCGTGAACCCAGGCCTTGGTTCTTTTCGGTTCTTTTCGTTCGTTTTCTCATCGGATCCCCCGACCTTTGCTGCCGTTTGCTGAGAAGAATATCATGTTTTTTTTTGTTTCCCCCTTGTTGGCTTTCAAGGGGATTCTTATCTCTACTGAACATACTGTGGACGAAATCCTGCACCAGATTGAAACCCTGAGCGGCCATTGTTTGGTGGCATCTACAAACAAGTCAAATCAGTCCCTTGGGTTTCTGAACGATGGTGCGAGTTCTGGACCGTCCACAGAATGTCCAGTGATAAACATCCCTTTAACACCAACAACCCACAGGCTCCTGGGGCTTTACCCTCCTCCATTGGACACCGCGGAAGTGTTTGGGGGTCTCAAAACCTGGCTATTTGAGGGCCCTAAATCAATCGGGGGCCTCTGGGGCCGGAACATTCGCATGTTTTCCGTAGGGGGCGATGAACAAAAAGGAAAACACGCACGCACGGGGAAGGCTGGGGGCTGGAACATACTCATCTTTTCTGTAGGCGAATTTCAAGCAAAAGGGGCAGTTTGGTTGACGACCCGCGGGTCAGCCGCGATCGAGGACACGAACCGCCTGGTGGCGGAGCTGACCTTTGTGCGGATCAACGACCTGGCGGCGCCCCCGGAGCCTATGAGCTTCAGCCTGCCCCACGGCGGCATCGTGTCGCTCTCGGTCCCCCAGCTAGGTGCAGCTAGAGAGGGGCAAGGGGCGTCCTTGGAAAGGGAACCTCCCCCAAAATCATGGTTTCTCCTTTGGGTTTCCCTTCAAGGCCCCCCGGTAGTGCCCTTTCTCACCAACTTTTTGGGTTGGGAGGGTTCCACTAGCCCTTGTTCTATCCTCTCTACTGGAGGACCTAGTGTCGGATTGGTCGATGTCAATTTTTTCGGGGTGATGCCTCACAATGGGTCGGCACGTTGGCACGTTGGCACGTTGGCACCGGGCCTCAAAACATGTCTTTGCTTATTGGCTTGTTTTTGCTTCCGACTGACCACAATATGGGGAGCAGACGCCAAAATGAAGCCAAGTCGGCAAAGGGAACCCGTATTTTGAGAGGCGCAATGGTCATTCCGCGCATCCTGTCTCAGGAAGGCCGCAGGCTCAAATCCTAGCCCTAGTTATCCACCAGCAATTGCGAATATTGACCGTGGCTATGAGGAAACTGGAGAGAAATCATAGGCCCACCGCTTGTCCTTCGGGGTTCTTTTTTGCCAAAGTTAGGTGAGCAAAGGACAACCCGGGTCGGGCGATACTTTTCTTTTCAGAGGCGGATCTGTGTGGCTTGATCTCCGGCTTTTCCTCTCAGACATCCCAACATGGGCCCAGTATTTACTCCTTGGGTCAACCTATTGGGTTGGTCACCCTCGGAGGTTGGTATGACACCCAGTCCTTCCGAGGAAGTCAAAAAGAGGCGGTTTGATGAAACATGCTGGCCCAACACTGTCCCCATGAAACCATACCTAATACCTTGATCTTCCCTGAACAAGCAGGCCATTTGTTGATTCTTGATTTACCAAGAGGAGAATCAAGAAGCTCCCAAAGAGCAAGGATTCATTGGGGCTGGGGGCTGGGGGAGAGGGGGTGGGAGCCCACATAAGCGCGAAAAATCAGGCTGAATCCCTCCCTCCCCTCAGCCCCCAGGATGGAACCCCCCGCCACCCCCCCGCCCCCGGCCCCCGGACCTCCCCCTCGAAGCTTCTCCGAATCGAAACCCCGGCGAGGCTGATTGAGCCTCTGGTGGCCGTTCTGATTGTTGCCAACGGCGCGCCTCGGACGGCTTGGCGAAGCCAAGTGTTTTGGCCCCGGGCTTTACTTGGCACTCAGCCTTTTGAAGCATTTAGCTTTGGTGCATTTTGCCACGGGATGTTAGGACTTTGACTTTCTGCCAACTAATGGTTTTCCACTAAACCACCAAAAGTTGAACTCTTAGCAGGGGAGCAGAAAGCAACCGAGATTTGTCTTGTGGCCCCTTTGGGCTTTCCATCATTTTCTTCTTTCAGCCGGCGGAAGCGCCAGCCTTTTTGGGTGGGAGGCAAACAACGATTCCAGGTTCGTCATTGAGAGGGGCAGTTTTCTTACTGCAGACTTTGGGTGGGACATAGACTGGCCCCCCCCTCCAAAAACCAAAATCGCGGACCTGTTCACAGGGTCGTGCCATGCCCCAAACGCTTGGAAGATTTCGTCGGATTTCGTCGGGAAGAAGCCTTGGCACCACTCTCCAAACAGTAGCTTTTCTCTTTCAGGGATTCGGCAAAGGAAGGTTAGTCAGTTCGCAAAGCGCAAGGCTTAAAATATATTGGTTTGGCTGCCTTCAGTTCCCTGTACCAAGGATCGAATTTCTAGCCTGCCATTTGCCTTAAGAAACACATATTTGCCCTTGTTAAATTTAAGGGCTGCCGCCCAGTGCCGCCGACCCGCGTTATGTTTTGACACTTTTCTGTTCGGCTGCATGGCTATGCATGTTCTAAACACAGAAAAGCGACCCAAAAGAAACCTACTTAGGTCTTACTTATAACCTCGGTCTAAGTTGGTCGTAAGTAACTTATAACCGACTTAACATAAGTTGATGTTAAGTAACTTATAAGTAGGGTAAGTTGGTCCTAAGTGGAACAAACCAATATAGTAAGGATCCTCATCATAGCCGTCGCTCATCATCGTCATCATCACGGTCATCATCACCGATGATAACCATCGTCGTGCATCCTCTGCATCACCAACAGTCATCATGATAATGATGACTACGCACCCTCTGCATCTCCAATCGGGTCTAACGGGACTTTTGAAACGTATATGAAAAACATAAAGATAAGGATCCTCATCATAGCCGTCGCTCATCATCGTCATCATCACGGTCATCATCATCGATGATAACCATCGTCGTGCATCCTCTGCATCACCAACAGTCATGATGATAATGATGACTACGCACCCTCTGCATCTCCCATCGGGTCTAACGGGACTTAATGATGACTACGCGTGCATCCTCTGCATCACCAACAGTCATGATGATAATGATGACTACGCACCCTCTGCATCTCCAATCTCATCATCACCGTTATCATCACCGCTGATAACCATCGTCGTGCATCCTCTGCATCACAAACAGTCATCATGATAATGATGACTACGCACCCTCTGCATCTCCAATCGGGTCTAACGGGACTTTTGAATCGTATATGAAAAACATAAAGATAAGGATCCTCATCATAGCCGTCGCTCATCATCGTCATCATCACGGTCATCATCATCGATGATAACTTAGCTAGGTCCAGCAGACATGTAATGAGTGGTTTCTAGTCATACAGCTACGTGTGGTACGGGGCTAGTATGTCAAGAAAACGACGGGTGGACGACGGGCGGACGACGGGTGGGCGACGGGTGGACGACGGGTGGACGACAGGTGGACGACGGGAGGACGACAAGAGGACGACGGGTGGACGACAGGTGGACGGCGGGAGGACGACAAGAGGACGACGGGTGGACGACAGGTGGACGACGGGAGGACGACAAGAGGACGACGGGTGGACGACAAGAGGACGACGGGAGGATGACGAAAAGAAGACCAGGAAGACGACGAGAGGATGACGGGACAACGAACGGACAACACATTTGCTGGGATGTCAATTGCGCACAATACGGACTGGCTAAATCACCACGACTCTAGGCTGCGACTATCTGCAAACGTCGAACTGCTACAAGGACCTGACGCGTCAAATGACATAAGTGAGAAGTGACATGAGCTGTGTGTGACTGGGTAGTGCTAAGTCAGAGCCGTCGTCGTAGTCAAACGGAGTCAATCGTCACACGCTGTCCTGCGGCTTGTTGCGTGCGTCACGCACTCATGCATGAGTCATGAGTCTTATGAGTCTTATGAGTCTCTGCGAGTATGTCAACCCGCCGCCCTTTGTTTCGAACCACAGCTCTCCGCACGGATACGTCATCGCATGTTGATTGCTGAGAAAGCAACATCATACAGCGAGGATTCTGCGCTGAACAGAAGGTTTAAAGGGGTGTTGTCAACGGCTTCGCCTTCTTAGCTGTTGTTTCTCCAACTGGCCTGCGTTATTTGAGTTGCAAAAAGGACCACAACAAGCACAAACTTCTCTATTTGCATCACTATAGGGCGGGCCAAGGCCCACACCGCAAGCAAAGGCACACACCGCGAACTTCAAAGGCACACCTGTCCATGCCCGCAGGGTTTGCCTTCTTCGACTGAGTGTTGAGTATTGTAATCATGTTGCAAGGTTAGCTAGGGCCAGGCCATTGCAGGAATCACGACCAGGAGTGTCACTGGCAAGGACCGGCGAGCAAAAGCACACAGCGTCACAGCACGGATTCACCATGTCCGCAGGGCTGCAAGAGTGTTGTCAACGGCCTATACTATCAATGTCTTCTGAATCTACATGCTGACAGTTCAGCAAACAATAAATACGAAACACAGCGGTTCTTTCTGAATCGACATGCGTCTTGCTATTGAAATGTCTTGCAAGCTTGGGCCATGCCGAGCACATGTGAAAAGTCAACTTCTGCTATATGCGAATTGTCGGGGAAGGACACAGAGACCATCGCGCCATCACCGGCAAGCAACAGCAGACAGCGCGGGTTCTACGCGCGACCGGTAATGTCTGCGCCCTCCTCTACCTGCGAAACGCCGGAGCACCTTGGCGCGCAACACGCTGACAGCACCAACAAACAGCATAAAACGTGTCTTCGCTTCAATCAACAAGGTGCTAGTGTTTCTTCACAAGCAGATTTTAGGAGTCCTGGGCCAATAGTCATAGATGAGTCATAGACATAGCGTGATACACGGACAACGTCATGTCTGAAACACACTAGTCGCGCGTCGTATGAATTGTACCATGCTTTCGTGGGATCATATCTTGCAGTTGTGTTTTGAATGCGTCAAACCGTTGGTTAACCACAGGAACCAGCGGACCACGCCGGGCCACACCATCTGAGGGGTAGCGACCTTCGTATGACTCTCGTGTGAACCATCATACTGTGATTCATAATCATAACTTACATATCATATGATACAAAAATCATGATATTGCACAAGGGTTGCATCAATGGTAGTTACATGTTTGAGTCTATACGCCTTTAGAAGCAATACTACGACCGAATCGTGTCATATCGAGTGATACCAAACTCATACTATATGTTCGTATCAGGTAGCACCCTGTTATCCTGGATTTCCTGAAGCCCTGAACGCATACTCAGAAATATAATTTGATCAAAGCTAAACCTGTTTGTGTGCAAATACGACACCTAACCACACCTGTCCGCACCTAGTCATTATGAACACATTGGCTGACATGTGAATAATGAATCATGAATCGCACGGAGCACGAAGTTACGAACTACGAGTCGGGGGTCAAAGGCCAACCCCGCCAACCCTGTACTGTGGACAGTGGGCCTATGGAAAACAAGCAGCATTGACCAGCTGTGGTTTGAAAGCTTGAAACCAAAGGCATGAATCACCAATCATCAGTGGAAACTTTAGTCTGAGTCTTGAGTCTTGAGCTTCAGATCCTTGATTTTTGAAAGGGTTGTTTGGTTGGTGGACACAAACTCGCCCCCAACCAATTCACGCGTCACCTCGCACTCACACTGCACACACACAAACCGAGATTGAACCCAACGTTGCCAAATAAATGTCAGGCCAACGCCAAAGCCAACGAACGCCGAGCCAATCCCAATCCAGCAAAGAAACTTTTAAACGAGTGGTTCCGGGGAGATGGATTCAAGTCTGCCACGCGTTGCCAGTTAAGTCAGTCAACTGCGCCTCTGTGAACGTGTCGAAAAACGACGCCGTGAAACTGCTGCCAGACAAGCTGGAGCCGAAGAAGTTCCCTCCCTGAAGCAATGCCCGTGGGCCACACAGGAGCATCGCAACTGCGTGCGAGTCAAGTCGGCTCACAAAACTGACGCTCTCTCTATTAGTGCTTTGTAAGCGCAAGAGCAGCTTCAAAACAAATGTTGAAATGTGAGATGTATGTCACGCGCGCGTCACTGCGTCGCACAATGCTACCGCGCAGCGGAAAACCAAGCGGAGGCTCTGCAAGCTGCGCATGACTGACAAATGACAGCGCCTCCACTAATGTAAACGCGGCTGTGACGCACATTAGCCAGCGCGAGCGCCTTGAATGGGCATGCATCATCTATGCGCCTAGGCGAAGGGCCAGCTCCGCGCCACAGTCACATTGACATCTGTCTAGCAGGGATGCCCGGGCTGGAAGTGCTTGGCGCCACGGCGACGCCTTTCTGGCTTGGGGCAGATCGGCCACAGAATCGCGCCCCGGCTGAGAGAATCCATGATGATGATGATAGTCAGACCAACGTGGCATGTCCGACGTACGCATCGCTTCTCCCTGGTTGAGCAGCAGAAACTATCGTCCACAAAAAATTGCCTTGAATCGACACCGGCCCTTGCTCGTGGAAGAAAATGCAAATCGCAAGCGGGTTCAAAAGGGCGCCCTTACTTAGCCCCCAGTCTTTTTTTCCAGGTCCCTGGCGCTATCCCCCCGTCTCTTTTTCCCAGAATTTGCTCATAGCTCACAGCCATTGTTATATAGGCATAGCATCCAGTGAGTCATAGTCAGAGTCATATCATAGGCTTAGCCACTTAAGTTATGTTTAGTTTAATTTATGTTAAGCTTAAAGCGTACTTGCTTCAAGTTTTCAGTTTCAAGATTTAAAGTGTAAAGCCCACAGCCTTACGTTGAAGTTAAAGTCCAAGTTGTGATCCTATAGTCTGGTGGCAACCGCTCCTGTGTTTGCACTTGCATGTGTGACAGTGTGACTGTGTTTGCGCGATTTGACGCTCTACAGCTTGCGCTGCAGCTTTCCCACAGGCTAGCCTAGTCTAAATCGAGAGTCAAGATCGTAGAGCGCAACATAGTCGTAGTCGCGAGTCATGTGATAGTTGTAGACATCTTCAGTCGTAATGTCCTTGGCGGCACTTACAGGCCATGGGCTGCAGGCCAATTTGCTATTGGCAAGAGGCATAGTCAAGCCGTAGGCTGTAGGCAATTGGCTTTGGAGTGGTAAGCTTGAGGTCTTCACAGTCAGGTAGTCCGGCTTAGCCTGCAGCAAAAGGACACCGTGTGGCGCGGAATGATCGTGAAACCAAGAACGTTGACACGCAGGTCATTCCAATCCTTGTGGCGGTTCGCCACGCCAGTAGCTTGGTTTGCAGGGCCTCTAGGTTGGGAGGCAGTGGCCCAATGACCTGGACATGCAAGAACAACAAAAAATACAAAAAGTAATCTTACGGGTCATGGGACTTTAGGCCATGAGCCTTTGGACTTATGAGCTTTGTGCAAACTTGTACGAACTTGTGATGGCCCGATATGATAAATACGGACCGACATGGAAAAGAAACACACAACGAGAAACATCGGCTTTTGGCCTTGGCGACGCCGCTCCGCCAAGATGATGTGCATCTTGACCCACGCCTGTCTTGTGTCCGCTGAGTTGCCAGTGCTGGCGCCTCCTGCACTTTCACGCAGTGGGAAGCCGTCAGGGTCAGCTCCCTCTACTAGGCCGACCACAAATCTCATGACTCAAGCCAAACACCCAAGATATAGCATATGTTGAGTGTCTAGTGCTTGCACCTCATACAACAGATGGTGGGATGCCTCCCCACCCCACCCCCAGCCCCCAGCCCGAGCCCCCGCCCGTCGCACAAATGTCGTCGTCCAACCGTCGCACACCCGTCGCGCGCCCGTCGTCCGCCCGTCGTACACCCGTCCTAAGGTCGGGTTTGGGCCCAAACCAGACCTTAGGACCGTCAAACCAGACCTTAGGACGGTCCTAAGGTCTGGTTTGGGCCCAAACCCGACCTTAGGACGGGGGACGGACGGCGGGACGACGGACAGACGACGGGACGACGACAGAGAGACGACAAGTGGACGACAGAAGGACGCCCCAGCCCGGCCCACAGTACACCCAGCGCTCGCGCGCCCTTCAGGTCTGTTTTGTGGGCCAGTCCTAGGGGCCCAAACCAGATAGGATAGACACAATAACGCCACAGTCCAATTATGCATGCCCATCCTCCTCCACTCTCCAAACCTAGCCGATGACAAAGTCTCTCTTTTTCACTGCGATGCAGACCACTCACTGACACTGCTATTGCCGGTCTGCTACGCAACCATCGTTTCATTATGACCGCCCGCCCCCCCTTCTCTTCTTCAAGCTACAAACGCGCACAAACCAAAGACAAAGAGCAAGGCGGCGCGGCGAATGGCGAAAAGGCCGGACCCTAAAAACACAGCGCGCACAAACACACCCAAGACCAAGAGCGGGGCAGCGCAGCTAAAGGCAGCCCCAAGAACAAGGCGCAACACACACACACACCCAAAGACAAGCCGCAGGCTGGGCGGCGCAGCGAAGGGCAACAAGCCCCAAAAACAACGTGCGCCACGCACGCGCGCGCACAAAGAGAAGCAGATGGCTGTCTGATTGTCGATTGCCCAGCGACCCGAAGCGTTCTTTGAACTGAATATTATACCTGTGTGGCGGCACACCTGAGAAGCGTCGTGGCCGCAAAAGGGCGTAGCGTGGATAAACTAGACACGCGCCGACTACAGTAAAGATGGCGCTTAGCCCCGGCCTGATCTATATGTGTCACACACCACTTCCAAACGAGTGGGCAGGGCAAGCAAAGGCTTCTTTAATTTAGAGGTTAGTACTTTACAACTGTTTTGCAATGTTGAATCTATAGTTTATAATTTGCAGTTTGCATATCAAAACCTGACGCAAACACACTCGCATCAAGTATCAGAAGCATGACTCGTGACTCGCGACTATCACTGGACTACCACTGCTATGACCATCACTGTCACTGTTATTGCGTCGCCAGGCTGCCTGACAGGCTAAGCAGATAAGAAGCCTTACCTGCACCAACTTCTGGGCAAACTGTCCGGCACCTGTACAATCGCATCCCTAGGCTGTGGCCCTGACGGGCCCACGCAACGCGCTAAGGCGCCTGTCCGATATGGCGAACTGAGACGGCGTGAAGCAAGAACCAGGACAATGCCCACCTTTTGTCGTTTTAGTCATGAGTCTGTGTTGCATAGTCCACATGGCCTCTGTAAGTCTGCTAAAGAGTATGTGCTCACTACCTGAGTGAATATGTGAAAACCAAGTAGAGTATAGCCTTTGGCCCAATGGCCTAAATGATAGAATGATGACCCATATGACTTTCTTCACAAAACGTGTCTTTGCCAGAACCACCAGTGCAGAGTTGCATCGTCAGTTTTAACAGCGCAAAGCAGTGTGGATGCCGCAGCTACGCATCGCGCATTGCTCCAACCAGACATCATCTCAAAGCATGGCTTGAGGCAGCCATTTCCGGAACTCCCCCCTTCTTGCTGCCGACTCCTCCTCCAGTTGCCTCAGCGCTCGAACAGCGTCATCATCCTCGAACTTCTGCGCGGTGTGCCTGCGCACAACGCGGAGCAGTACACATACAGAACTATAGCCGGCCGCAATGGCTTGCCGATGGACCGACGGATGTCTGCCCCCCCAAGCCAACTCAACATGTCCAACCTCCCCCCCAAAAAAGGCCAATATAGCCGGCATGGTTGCCAAAGTTTTACAGAAATCGTACGACGATTCAGACCACCAGTTACAAGTTGTAACACGAGGCCGCTTATTATTGCAATGTGTGTCTTGGATTTAGGAATTCGGGTTGGTAAATGAAAAGCGCATGCCCATGGTGTAGGAGTGCCTCTACTGTACGCCGAAACGCCTTGCTTGGCGTCGCACAGTCAACGCCTGCATTCCTGATCGTTTTGCGAACGTACCTTGGGGCGACACCAAAATCAAAGAACTTGAGCGAACGGCAAACAAAATGGAATTAATCACACTTGTCCACGCTAGTCCCCACTTGCTGGACTCGCTCAAGTGTTAGCGGCAATCCGGCGAACGGGTAAAATACAACAACAGTAAAAGGGCGCCCGTCTTGCGGCCAAGACACTCAGCCAAGCGGATCTTGCTGTCCAGACCCGTCGCATATGCGTGGTCGGGATTACACTGCGTGCATGAGTCTGACGGGCTGACACTGGTATGGTGGGATTGACTGCGAGGTTCACTGCCAGACTGGGCATTTGGTCAGTTGGTCGGTTCATTGGTTGCTTGATCGGTTGGTTGCCAAGTTGCTTGGTGGGTGAGTGGTTGATTGGTTGACAGGTTGTGTTATGGTTGAAAGATTGCCAGGCTAGTCGATTGGCTAAGAGTCTAGTCAGGAGGTAAGAGTTGTTAAGAATTTGGTCATGCGTGACGCAAGTCTTGTTGCTTCTGAACGAAAGACAAAACCAAACTAGAAACACAATGCTCGCGGCTCGATCTCATGGTTGTCAAGCCTGACAGCGTTCAAAAATCCAGATTCTAGACTCAATACTTGCTGAGCACGGTGGCTGAGCGCGTGAACAGTTTGCAACACCCCCAGCATATGAGCGTGAAGTCCTCAGATTTCGATCAAGCCGCAGCCAGTAAGCCAAGGGCCCTTAAGCGTGTTGCGCCCGCGTTGTAGGGAAGCTGAACAACATGGTGTGAGGCACGCCCTCCGAGATAAATGCGAGATGCCCATGTTGCACCATGTCGGTTTCAACACACTTCGTGTCACCGCAAACTCCGAGGATGCTAGCGCAACACTAGCGCAGCGTAGTCAACAACGTTCCAATGTCTTCCACTTCCACATGTTGCGTGACATGACCAATGTCAGTCCACGCAAATGGCCCATTGTTATTTGCAAGCATGCCTAAGAGGCAGTAGTTGTCACATAGGTACAAGCCGGAGTTGCGAGCTACGAGATATAAGATATGAGTTCACAGGGGCATAAGTTGTACGTGGTAAGATGTAAGCTATAGGTTCTAAGTCAGATGTGTCAAACGATGTCACCAACTATGAGCGTCTTCAGTCATGATTCCTGCTTCATGAGTCATGAGTCAATAGTCGGTTGTGCTTGTGAACCAGTGATCATGGGTGTTAGTATTAGTGCTGAGTATCAGATATGTCGGAGTCATAGACGATGAGTCCATGAGTCATGCATCATGGATAGTGTCACGAGTCATGAGTCGTGACTCCACACGGCAAGCGTCATGAGACAGGTTGGAGCTGGCCATAAGGGTCATGATGAGGCACGCGTTGAAGTATAAGCGCAATAAGGTTGTCATAAGTTGTGAGCCAGAGTTAGAAGTTATAAGTTGTAAGTAGTTAGCCGTTTTGGTCAAGTCTTACGTGCCGCAGAAATCACAAAGGTCATACGACTCATGCGCGTGCTGTCTTGCCAATGTATAGCGTTGTCACTGCTCACGAGTCATGAGTCATGAGTTATATGATGATGTCGTGATTCAATATCATAGATGTTTTATATCCTAACTCAGAACTATAGCCGGCACAGATGACTTCTCGATCCCTATGACTATAACTTATACGAACTATGATTGATTTTCATATGCGTACGAAGTTTGAATCACATATGGACCATTTGACCACGACTCATGTTGCTAATCATTCGGGGCAAAGCGGATGTGGTCGGTAGACTGTGTGCGCACTAGAATGGCTTAGGCGAAACCCAAAACGGCATTGCGAACGTTTGCGAACCTGACCAAGGTGTGCAAACGTTTGCGAAGGAACATCTACATGTACAATTTGCAACAAAAACCCAGCCGAAGCTTTCGAACGCAGCCGGCGTTATGCAAACCCACGGAGGTTAGGTGAACCTCTCGCGAACGCCAGGCAGGCTAGGCGAACCCGTACGAAAATGCATTTCTACTGTTCCCGTGAAGTAACCATATGGGTGAATCGTGAATCGTATAGCCTGAGTCTAAGCTCTACAACTTACATCAATGTTTTTAAAGTTTAATATGACGGTTCATTTCATAGTGATTCTGATGATGATTAAACAAACAGTACTGGCTATTACTTAGTGAAGTTTTGAGAGAGCAGTGATAGCAACGCACGCTGGTGACGGGTTGTTCCTGTACACGGCATAGCGAACTGGTTGCTCACGACACCGCTTAAACCGTCCTTCCCCTGTTGTCCTCCCACGGGTTGTTCCTGTCATCATCTCACAAATTCCTACACGGCATAGCGAACTGGTTGCTCACGACACCGCTTAAACCGTCCTTCCCCTGTTGTCCTCCCATCGTCGTCCTGGCGTCCTCCCGTCGTCCTCTTGTCGTCCTTCCGTCGTCTCTCCGTCGTCTCTCCGTCGTCCTTCCGTCGTCCTTCCGTCGTCCTTTCGTCGTCCTCCCGTCGTCCTCTTGTCGTCCTTTCGTCGTCCTCCCTTCGTTCACCCGTCCGTCACACCGTCCAAATGATCGTCACCGCCCCCGTACTGCTTTTTAAGCACCTACTAACACATGTCTACTGGGCCTAGCTAAATGATAACCATCATCGTGCATCCTCTGCATCACCAACAGTCATGATGATAATGATGACTACGCGTGCATCCTCTGCATCACCAACAGTCATGATGATAATGATGACTACGCACCCTCTGCATCTCCAATCGGGTCTATATGGGACTTTTTGAATCGTATATGAAAAAGATAAAGATAAGATCCTCATCATAGCCGTCGCTCATCATCGTCATTCCCGTTAGACCCGATTGGAGATGCCGAATCGTATATGAAAAAGATAAAGATAAGGATCCTCATCATAGCCGTCGCTCATCATCGTCATCATCACGGTCATCATCATCGATGATAACCATCATCGTGCATCCTCTG
Organism: Effrenium voratum; assembly: GCA_963377175.1. Taxonomy (NCBI): domain Eukaryota; class Dinophyceae; order Suessiales; family Symbiodiniaceae; genus Effrenium; species Effrenium voratum. Next base: position 162,280 of record CAUJNA010000590.1, on the reverse strand, counting down.
CATCACCAACAGTCATCATGATAATGATGACTACGCACCCTCTGCATCTCCAATCGGGTCTAACGGGACTTTTGAATCGTATATGAAAAAGATAAAGATAAGGATCCTCATCATAGCCGTCGCTCATCATCGTCATCATCACGGTCATCATCATCGATGATAACCATCATCGTGCATCCTCTGCATCACCAACAGTCATCATGATAATGATGACTACGCACCCTCTGCATCTCCAATCGGGTCTAACGGGACTTTTGAATCGTATATGAAAAAATAAAGATAAGGATCCTCATCATAGCCGTCGCTCATCATCGTCATCATCACGGTCATCATCATCGATGATAACCATCATCGTGCATCCTCTGCATCACCAACAGTCATGATGATAATGATGACTACGCGTGCATCCTCTGCATCACCAACAGTCATGATGATAATGATGACTACGCACCCTCTGCATCTCCAATCTCATCATCACCGTTATCATCACCGATGATAACCATCGTCGTGCATCCTCTGCATCACCAACAGTCATCATGATAATGATGACTACGCACCCTCTGCATCTCCAATCGGGTCTATCGGGACTTTTGAATCGCATATGAAAAAGATAAGGATCGTTCTCACAGCCGTCGCCCATCAGCGTCGTCATCACCGTTATCATCATCGATGATAACCATCATCGTGCATCCTCTGCATCGCCAACAGTCATGATGATAATGATGACTACGCATCCTCTGCATCTCCAATCAGGTCACAACGATTATAATGTGATGATGATGACCATGTCATCATCACCATGATGGTGGTCACTATCGTCATCATCATCATCATCGTCGTCATCATCGTCATCATCATCGTCGTCATCATCGTCATCATCATCGTCATCACTACGCATCCTCTGCATCTCCAACCGGGTCTAACAGCACGCTTGAAACGTATATGACACAGATCTGATCAGATAGGAGAAAGATAAGGATGACAACGATAATAGTAGCTCGGAAAATAACTGTCATCGTAGCATCCTCTGCATCACCAATGCTTTCTAACCCCACACTTGAAAGGCGTAGAAAGACACATCTTTGAGGTGCAAAGGATGCTACGATGACGGTATTGCTTACGCTGATAATGTTGAATCTTTGGATATGCTCATTTACCAACCCACCTTGGACTTGTGCTGTAACCACCCTTCCCGTGCGCCTCCCCCTTTGAGGAGAAGGGGTCGGCGGATTTAAAGGGCATCTATCACTACCGGACATATGTTCTCATTTTTTGCAGGGGGCCGAAAAAGCAAACGGACCTAGCCTTCCAGGGATTTGGTTCGCACCCCTGCCCAAAAAAGAGGCCACGCTAAAGCCGCCTTCCGCTCGCCTTCAGAAGGCGAATCCTGAGGTGATGATCGGGTTTCAGACGGACCCCCTGTATCGGAGCTGGCCTGGGTGGACCTACTTGGAGATCATGTTCGCCACCTTCTTGGTGATCGAAGTGTCCATACGCATGTACCTCATGGGCTGCCACGAGTTTTTCCGTGGCCAGGAGAGCGGGGAGAGGAAAGCGTTGGGGTCGACGGGCCCGAGGAAGCAAGTTATGTTGGAGAAACTTTCAGGCAGGGTTCAAAAGGAGGGTAGAGGGTGGGGCTGGGCTGATTTCTGTTTTGAGAAGCATGTATCAAAGGTTTCCGGGGCGCGGTTTCAAAGTTTCCTTGCGGAGGCTTCACAGTCAAATACGTGAAGCTGAAGAGTTTCGAGGCGGAGTCCTGCGGAATTGAAAAAGGGATGCGCTCAAAGCAGATCTGGTTTCTTGAGAGTTCTCTGAAATGGTGGGATCAGGTGGACCCCCCTCAACCCTTAAACCAAACGTGCACTTTTCAGTCTGTGTTCCTCCTGGCGAAGGCAAGACACGAGGGTGCGGCCATTCATGAGGCACTCTCAAGCCTTTTTGTTTGACATACAAAACGTTCTTTTTTTTGGGGGTAGACATATACGAATATAGTATGTAGAAATATATGGCTCCAAGGAACAATGCAAGCATATTTACATATACATCTTACACACGCACAAACAGATACACGCATACGCACATACCCCTATACACATGAGGACTGCCTTGTTATTCACAGAAGACTGCAGTAAAGGCTGGGCAGCAACGGTTTTGGGCAGCATTCTGAATTACCTAGATCCCCAGTTGCCCTTATTTTCCAGCTACTTTTGCCAAATTATGGGCTAGGACACAGTTTTTTTTCTACTCGTTCTTCGGCCCGCGCTGGGCCTGCCAGGCTTCCACCCCGTCCAGCCACTAGTGGGTAAAGTGGCTGGACAAAAAGTAGCTACTTGGGTTCCAAGTAGGCGCAAAACGAGGAAGGAACACCTCCGAAACGAGGCAGGGCCATGACGTAGAGGTAGACGAGATCACAAAAACACATGCGACGCGGCCAAACGGGTGTGTTGGAAGGCAGGTGGGAACACCCGACCACCTGTGCACCAAACAAGTGCCGTAGCTCTGCAGATATACATTCGTTTGCTGAAATGAATATGTTTTGCAGTCCCTCGTTGGTTTTTTAGGGAATCGATGTCACTACTGGACATATTGTTTAAGCCTATTTTTCCCCAGGGGTTTTGAACAAGGCTAATGGAAGATCAGTTTTTGGAGAGATGGCCAAGACGAGACCCGCCCCCACAAAACAACGCTTCTTTTCCATGGGAAACGGAAGTAGACGACATAGATATCGTGGCAGTGCCTCAATGTTCGCCACATGAGCCAGGAGAGCGCCTGGAATCTCTTCGACATGTCGCTGGGAAGGCACTCGTTGAGACACACGTTAGGTTCGGCCGGGTCCGCAAGACATGACTCGCTGAGGACATGCAGCAGTTGGTGGGTAACCGCTCAGAGAATCCCATGGGCACCAGTTGGACGGGTGTTTTGCGTGTCCGTTCTGCGAAGTGTCCGGTTCGGTCCAGAGGAGAAAGGTCGCGCCAGTCGCCAGGAATCAGGTACGCATTGGTGGTTTGGATCGGTTTGGAGTTGGAACCCTTGGTGTTTGCAGAGGGTAGACGGGAAACCACCCCTTGAAACCACCAAACCACCAGGCTCCAAACCACCAACTGAGAGCCAGGTGGATTTGGTCTCTGGAGGTTTGCTTGAATTGAAGGGTTAGCTAAGGTTTGTCCGCCCAGCTGCCAATGCGATATGGGTTGGCAGGCAAACCATGCTCTGACCCATGGACTCAAGCCCAGTGGTTGATTTCTCCTTTAGAGGGTAACTGGGTTGGAGGCGCGTAGTCAAAAAAAATACGGATTCCTGGTGCCCATTGGAGGGAATCTATTGACATCAAACACCAACCACAGCGATGCCCGGTTTTGGTCGGTCGGGGGGTCTTTGACCTGGTCTTTTGAAGGGGTGGCCAGCTTACAGCAGGTTCCTTTAAGCCAACCACTTAAAAGCAAACAACACTTTTACCGGGTACCAACAGCAAACAATAGCCATTTTATCGGGCACCGTAGTACCACCAAATTCTTTACCAGGCGCCATGTTACTTTTACCTTTGAATCACCCGGAGCCTCTGCGCGGCGTTCCTGTCTCCTACATGCTGGTGCTCAGCAGGGAATGAGAATTGGCATGAGGCTTGGTAAACCGTCCAAGCGGTGGTTTCCTTTGTTTTTGGGAATCCCCTTCCAACCAGTTCATTCCATCTTTCATTCCCTAGCCAGGGTTCCGCTTTTTCACTACGAAAAGATAGACTCAAACCCAGGGGTGGTTGATTTCCCCCAAAGGCCCACCCCTGGGTTTATAAGTCTATCTTGGGGTATCTGAAAAAGTGGCGCCCTCTCCGACTCTCCCTCGCGAAATTTTTCAGTGACTCGCCGAGGTTTCTGTCCTGCACGGGGGTGGTGGACGTCTGCGTGCAGCTGGTGCGGGGGGAGAGCAGCGACGTCTTCGGCACCTCTTTGCTGCGCTTCTGCCGGCTCATCCGCCTGGTGAGGCTGGCTGGGGCGGGCGAGCCGAGCGACGTCGGGTTTTTAGTTTTGGCGTCTTAGTTGGCGTTTTTTTGAGTTGGTTTGGTGGTTGGATTTTTAGTTTTGCGTCTTAGTTGGCGTTTTTTAGAGTTGGTTTGGTGGTTGGATTTTTTTCTCACCGTCACCAAGAGTTAGTAACTTTTAGGGGATCTGAGGACAGGCCGGTCAAATGGTTCAACTTCCATTTGGTTAGGAATGGATTTGTTTATTTCCCCTGTTGGTTTTAAAGGGAATCGATTTCACTACTGGAAATATTTTCTCTTTTTTCCAGGGGACTTAAGCAAATGGAGGGTTCGATAGAGAATCACGACTGAGCGAGACCGGAGAGTTTGGAAAACTGAACCGGTTGGAGGGGGATTCCCGAAGAAAGGAAATCAGAGGAACTTGGATGGTTTATTGGGGTCATTCCATGCCTCGTTCCCTAAGAACGTGTCCTTTTGATTGGTTAGTTTGCTTAGAAGTAGATGGGTCCCACTGGTATACAATGTATATGGGTTGTATGGCCCATTTACCAGGGAAGCCTGCGCAAGAATCGGGCAAACAACACAAACAATGCGCCTCAAGTGCCCGACTCATGCGGAAGCCCTGTGTTGTGGCGATTTCGATGTGAAACCACCGGTGCTGAGCATCTCCCAAAACAGATCGGATTTTCTGGGTTTAGATAGTCCCTGCCTTTTGATGGAGGTGGTAAAGCGCCTATACATATGGGTGTGGGTCAAAACCAATGGTACCATTTTGGGGTTTTCGGTGCACCACCCATTTTAGTCTTTTTTAGTGGGGACTGGGATGTTCACTGGGGGTACGGGATTTTGACCCATGGCCGTATTTGTATAACCTTGTTAGTAAAACCAAGAGTGCATGGATGTGGATCGTCGAACCCTGAGGATCGTGAAGGTCTTCCGGCTGAAGTTTATGAAGGACCGACTGGGACAAGGGCACCAGGGCGACCGAGTCATTTCGGTTAGCTTTTCCTGAAGGCGTTCAAGGGGGTTGTTTCTCTGTAGGCTGCCACTTAAAAGGTGACTTTGACGAGTTAACGGGCCAGAGAGGGCCCATGAAGCTGGCAAAGAAAAGGAATCGATCGGAAATTCGCCAAACACCCTATTTCTACGGCCAGTTTCTGAGGGTTGCCTGCGGCCCAAAGCAACGCCCCGACGCCCGAACCCAGACTTCTTAGTGACCGAATCCACCTGAAGCACTTTCCGTCTTCGCTACCACGCGCTCGAATTAGTCATAGCCAAGCGCTAGGGCAGAGACGGCGCCTGCTGAATGTGCCGTTCGGACAAAGCTAGCCAACACTTTTTGAGAGCTTCTAAGACATGCACTAGCAGCTTGCCTGCAGAGGGGCAATTAACCTAGAAAACTTGAACCCTGAACCTAAATCCCTGAACCTCAACCCCTCAACCTACGCCCTGAACCTAAACCCTGAAGCTAAACCCGAAACCTAAACCTAAACCGCACCCGTAACCTGAACCCCAAACCTGAACTAAACCTAAACCCCAAACTTAAGCCTCAAGCCTACACCCTAAACCTAAACCTACACCCTAAACCTAATCCCTAAGCCTACACCCTAAACTTGAACCCTCAACCTAAACCCCGAACTTAAACTCGGAACCCAAAATCTAAGCCCTAAATCTAAACCTAAACCCTAAACCGAAACCCTGGGCAGGACAAGGGTGATTCGGGGGTGACGGCAACCCTCGGGGGCCGTGGGTATTTCTAGCTCCGTCATTGGGCAGCAATTTGCGACGTCGTAAACAGGGGGTTGCGACATCACCCATGATGAAGGTTCGTTTTACAAGGTTCCCACATGTTCAGTGGTTTTTCTCTGAATTTGCCCAGTTCTTAGGAGGCGGGGGGAAGGTATTTTAGCTTCTTCGGCCCGTATGACCTTCTGGTCGAGTTCCCACTCTTTTCAATGGACAGTCTCCGGGACTAGGTTGCCCGAACCTCTGGGTTGCAACGGTACCTGTGTGTTTTGGGCGTGTCTCATTAGACGTCGGGGCATCCGATCCCCCAAACAGAAACGATGTGCTTCCTCTGCTTTTCCCTCCCAGCTAACGACGTGTTTTTTTTTTCTTCGTTCTCTTCCTCCCAGCTAGCCATGCGTGTCTCCTCTTCCTCCCAGCTAACGACGTGTTTTTTTGCTTTTTTGCTCGTTCTGCTCCCAGCTACGGTTCGATTTTGGCCTCCTGGCCTTCCAAAAACGTCGGGGGATCCCATCCCAAAGGCCCCAAGGGCTCCGGAGCCTCGCTCGCGGGCCCCGCGGCCCCGCGGCCCTGCAGCCCTGAGGACCTGCGGCTCATGGTGAAGGGCCTGGTGGCGGGCATCAAGAGCCAAGACTCAAAGGCTTTGGGGTCAGCCATCCGCAGGGTTCCCTCAGGGTTTTTCGTGGTTTTTGGTGGGTTCGGTGGGGGTTTCCGTGGTTTTCGTTGGTTCGGTGGTTGGATTTAAGCTCAACTTGGCGGTTCCCAGCCAGGTTTTGAGTGGTTGTTAGTTGCTTTGGTGGTTGGATTTTCGTTTTACCCACCAAAAGAGAGTCACTTTTAGAAGGGGATGAGTTTGGACAGCCCTCTCCAATGGTTGGTTTGGTTCCATGTGCAGCACGTTCGAGGTGAAGCGCTCGAGAGGAGGCTTCAAGGCAGCCCGCAAAAGGCAAAGCAAAGAACGCCTGGCTCCTTTTGGCTTGAAGAGTTTAAGCCAACCCTGATTCTAACCTCTCAAATCTGGAGGACTCAGTGTTACAACGCCTAGAGTTCCCAGCCTTCTCAAGGAAACCAGAACAAATTCAAGTTTGTTCAACCAAATTCTCCTGTTGATGGACAAAATCCACAAAGATGCAGCTATTCGGTGCTTTCTTTTGGTTTCAGAATGGTTTGCGAGGTAAACGTACTGCCCATCCTCCGGTTGAATTTGCAAGCATGGAGATGTTGATCATAACGGTTGCAAGGGATTTTTCCCTCGTTTGCCCCCACTAAAGAAAATAATAACACACACACACACACATGGTTGCTATGGTTGCACCCAACTTGCGCTTTTCTTGGGGCACCCTGCGCTCGACGTAAAGCGCTAAGGACGCTGATCCTGGCCTTTACTTTGCTCTTCACGGTGCTCTACGTGATCTCGGGTTTCGCCGCTTCGTCATTGGACATGTTGGGGTCCGGGTCCAGGATGTGTCAAGTGTCAAGTTGAGGGATCCACGACTCTCGGATCCAGTCCGGGGCAAGTGGACACAGCAGGGAGTTTGTATTGGACACCCCCTGACCCCTAATATGTTTATGGTTTCTAGGTCCCCCAGCAGTGCTCTTTTACCACCTTTTTCCGGGGAGGGTTCCCCTACTAAAATAGACTACAGAAAAAAGGGTACTCTTATTCTAAGTTTATTGTTTAAAGAGATGTATGACTCTTTCCCATTGCGACTGCTTCGAACCTTGCCATGCTTTTCGCACAGTGCGCTGGCTGAAGGTCTGGCGCAGTGAATGGGTGCTGCCTTTTGGGGCAAGCGAATCGCCTCAGACAACTTCCTTGTTCTTGGGGGTTGGAACCATGGAGGCTCAAGCGCCCTTTGACAGTTTGATTCTATGCAGGTCCCAACCTGAGTGAATTGCCCCCCCACTTTGATGCATTGCCAGCCGAGAGAGAGAGGGTGCAAGGGGCACTCAACCTAGCGATATCCTCTTGGGGAACACAGAGTATTGTTTGTGGCTCATCTCGACTCATGTCGATATATTCGCCGTGTGTGCTTCCACTGTTTGTTTGCCATTTTCTGCAATTGGCAAGAGTCAGAGCGGCAGACGTCCATAGGATGTTCCGTGCGCAGACTCGGCCAAGCTTGTCTGACCATGAGGCCACTATGACCATCGGCACCAGCAAGCAGACGGAGGACCGCAGTTGCGCTGAGCATAAACATCGACCAAGCGCGTTTGAGTCGAACAGTCTGAGCAAATTCTGCCGAGCACACAACGGATTTGTTTCGGTCTGCGACCTTTTTCATGATGAAGGTGCTGTTATAGGGAACCCTTTTTTTTTTTTCTCGAAGTAAAGACAAGGTCCCAGAGCAAAGGTTTCCTTTTTGAAGCATTCACCAGCGGAACACACGTGGGGTGGGGGGGTGATTGTTTTTCACCAAATTCATGGGCCCCTTGGCCTCGGGGACTCGACCCGCTGCTCTATGGACTCGATCCAGGAAAGGAACATGAGTCACAGAGTCACAATGAAAATCCGGTACACAAATGGTTGACCCAGAACCATGTAGAGAACAAAGAAGGCGGACGCAGCTATTTATGACTGGGATCGTCCCTTGCTAGCCTTCACCTACCCGACTACCCGGGTCTTTTGATTGTGGCTCACTTGGGAACAAAAACCATGCACAACATGTTGGTTTCAAGCAACTCATGGGTTGGAATTTTGGTTCGAACTTGCTATCGGAAGCTGCGAGTGCAGCGGAAATGAAATGATTGCCACCGCTTTCGAACTCTACCGTCCAAAGGAACGTGAACCCAACGGATTCGGCCAGGACCTGAACCTCTCGGTCTTCTTCGCCACGATCCCTGCCTCCATGTTCACCTGCTTCCGCTGCTTCACCGGAGCACCTCGGCGCGAAAAGTGAAAAAACACGGTCGTTGGGCGCGCGGTTCTGAGCGTTTCTTCTGGTTTGCCTTGGGATGTCCAAGCCAAAGAATCGGATTACTTCGGCCTCAGTTGGTGGGTGTGGATTGGTGTTCTGGGGGTTTGAACCCCTGGGTTCGTTCTTGTTGAGGGTAAATGGGAAGTGCGCCCCCCAACCACCGAGCCCATCGATCCAAACCAATTCGAGGGGGTAGCCCGACGCTCGGGGCTTGTGGCCACTTTTTGGCCGCGTTCGCTTGCGCTTCGCGCGAGGAGTGCGTGAACGACTCGGGGCAGCCCATCCACTCGATCCTCGCTTCGGAGTTTGGGCTGCCCTTCATCATGGGCTATGTGGCCAGCTTCATGCTGGTGGCTTGCTGGGAAAAAAGCACACCCGACTAATTGAAATGTTTTTTTTTTTGGCTGAGCTTGTGGACGCGCTCAGGGCGCTTCGGAAGCGAATTCATTCCTCTTGAGAAAGGGGTGGGGTGAACTGAGCCACAACCAAAACCCGGGTAGATGAAGGTCAGCAAGGGACAACCCCAACCATGATTAGCTGCGGCCGCCTTCTGAATTCTTGGCGTGGTTCTGGGTAGACCATTTTAATACCGGGTTTTGATTATGACTCAACTGAAGTCTTCGGTCTTTCTGTGCTCCTTGTGCACACAATCAGGGCGCTTCGGAAACTCCCCTTGGGGGGCGGACTCGGGGCAGTTGTTTTGCGCGGTCGTATGTTTTGTTTTGGCGATTTTGCGCCAAAGTTTCTAGTTGTACTTTTGGAACGGAATCTGACAAAAACATCAACCATTCGGTGTGCCCTACCGTAGATTTGGGCTGCGGTGCACATGGCGGGAGGTCTGGTTTTCATACAAAAAGCTCCAAAAGGAGCTTCCTCCAATGGGCAGGGGGTGGGGCTTTGTTGGGGGTTCTATGTGAATTTGCAGGAGAGAGTAGCACAAAAGATCGGCGCACAACATGATTGGCTTTGGGTTGGCCTTTGTTCCATCCGCAAGCTCATGGACTTCACATAGAAAGACTTTCTGGGACCGTTTGAGCTGGAAACAAACAAATTGGGGGGGGGGGGGGCAACATGTAGTCAGTATCACTTTGCCCCTATGATCAAGACTTTGGTTTTCACAGCGGCCCACCCCATCATAAGCTGGACACCAACCCATGAGATGCCGCGAAACGTTCCCGAAAAGGGCCACAGCCCAAAGCAGGAGGGTTCCTGTTGGTTCCCACAGCCGGCTAAACTGAACCTTGCCCCAAAGCCTCGGAGCATGTCCAGAGTCGCATCGGGTTTTTGCAAGGTGACCATGGGCATCTTCAACGTGATCCTGGCGGTCTATGCGCGGGGCCAAGGGGGGAAGGGGGCGGTAAGGGTGGGACCCAGAAGTGGGTGCCTGTTGCCCGGGGGTGCCGCCTAAAAAAAGCACAGCCCCACTGGGGTTTGGCGAGGGGGTTAAATTTTGGTACGGTCACCTGCGTGTCATCTCAATATACGGAAAACTGGCTTTCTCTTGAACAGTCCTTCTTGGTGGTTTTGGCAATAGAATAGATGGCCCATTTCCCCCAAAACAACACCTATGCTCTTGAAGGCAACGAGGCAGACACAAGCAGAGCGATTGCTGTAGCTTCGCAATCGTATGTCGACCGCCTGGCGAGAGACGGGTTTTACATTGGGAGAAGCACCGCGAGAGCTTGTCTCCACTCGCTGCCTGAAAGCCGCTGGTTTCCCATATTCAACAGGAAAAGGACATTGAAAATAAGGAAGAAAGAAAAAAGAAAGACACAGAAAGACAGAAAGAAAGAAATAAATCACGGAAAGACGGAAGGAGGGAAGGAAAGGGAAGACATGGGAGGGAAAGGGAAGGAAAGGGAGAAACAGAAATGGGAAAGGAAGGGAAACACAAGGAAACAAACTAAAAAACAAGGCAAGACAGAAAAGCAGAGAGAGAGAGAGAGAGAGAGAATTTGGCCAGGCTTCAGGGAGCCAAACAAGCCGCACAGCTCTGCGTATTTGAATTGACATGGCTGTGGGTCAAAACCAATGGTACCATGTTGGGGTAGGTAGAGGACCCATTTTAGTCTATTTTAGTGGGGATTGGGATGTTCACTGGGGGTACGATTTGGCTTTTGACCCATGACCACATGTCCGACCGATTGTTTTCTTTGAGGTCTGGGGGCCTTCTTGGTTAACGGCAGCCGAATGGAATCCACTTCTAATTGGGACCGCCCTCGACCGCTTACATGGGTCGAACCCCTCCCTACTTTCCGGCTTGGGCTTCTTATGCGTCAGCTTTTCAGGTGAGTTTCAACTTGGGGTGATGTTATAGAACATCTAGGAAGCCCCAAAAAGCTTCCTCAAAAGAACAACCACAGGTGGACATCACGATGAAGGCCGCGAAGGAGACAATTGCACGCTCCAAGAGTCGCTGGCGGAAAACAAAAAAACACGCGACCCAAGCACATCTCCACTTGAAGTAGAAGCTTTTTTGGTTTTCCCGTGGGGTGTGCTTAGGGGTCCGCGGGCCCGAGGGGCCACGTGAACCCAAGGATTCCCCACGTGGGCCTTTGTGATCACCATACTACCGGTACTTCCTCAGATGGAGTTGTTTGGTGGGCAGATTTGAAGATTTGAAGATTTGGTCGCCAGTACGGCGTGGGATACTGCCAATCTGGTTTGCTAGGGTGGGCTGCCAATCAAGTCTTGTTTAAATCAGAAGCCACCAGGAGGTGGTTCAGACAAGCTTCCTTGCATCATGGCCCCCACAGACCCCCCAACCAAAACACGTTGGTTTCGGCAAATTCTGGGTGAGAGAGACATCCCACACCACCTCACCCCCACCTCCCCACTTAGCAAACTCCGTCCCCGACCCCCCCTCCTAGGCCCCAAAAACCCGGGTCACCCGGGTCAGGTCCGCTCCGAGCCGCGTCCGCCGAAACCGCCAGGAGAACGACCTGGTGACCTTCGAGCAGCACAACCGGGAGGCCATCCGCGTGGCGCGCATCGCGCGGGAGCTGCTGAAGAAGTTCGCCGCGGCCTTCCGGGTCTTCCAGGCGCGCGGGGGGCGACGGTCAGTGGGTGGGGGCAGGGGCGTTTTTTTTTTTTGGTTTTCTCGGGCGACGGAGGGGAAGGGGGGTGGGTTGGGGCGCGAGTTTTTTTTTAGTTTTTGCCCGTAACAGCTGAACACCTTTGGGGGTGGCTCGGGGGAGCGCAGGTTCGAGCAAAGTTCCGGAGATTACGAAGATAATTTACAGACCAGATGTAAGGTTCAAGGAAGGTTCCGGATGGTTTGGTGAAGGCCAGGCGCAAGGCTCAAGGAACGTTCCGCAGCTTCCGGGTGGTCTGGTGCAGGGCGTAAGGTTCATGGCGGTCTTGTCCAGGTCTAAGGTTATTCAAGCAATGGTGCGCAGGCCATGTGTAAGGTTCAAGGGGGGTGGTCTGGTGCAGGAGGTAAGGTTTGAGCAAAAAAGAGAGTTGGAGAGAGCCCTCAACACTGCAGCCAAGTGCGTTGTGGAATTGTGGATGGGTGGGGCAACCCCTGGTTGCAACCTCACTGCAATGACAATGGCCAAGGTTGCCCAACCAAGGAAATTTCACCTAAACTTATTCTTCCGGGCGACCGGGTGGGTGGGGGGTGTGGGGGGTGATGTGATGGGTCGTTCTGTGGAAATCCTCCCACAGAATGAGGTTGTCCTGTTGACTATGAGTATGTGGTTTTCTAGAGAACATATTTTTGAAGGGACACCAACAATGGAACCAAGCAAAAAAGGAAATATAACCTCGCCCAACCTATGCTTGAATGCTATTGTTGGGTTGGACTCTTGACATACACTTATTATTTAAAGATAATTATTTCCCCACAAACCTGCAACATGCTTTTCCCTTCAAGCACCCCAGGATGACTTTTTTTCAATGACATCAGATGGGGGTTGATGAAGGTTGTGTCGTATGGCTGCCATTCTGCTTGGTGTCTCTCTGGCGCTGACCAACAAGCGCTTCCCCTTAGTTCCCACCCGCTTGCTCAAACGCTTGATGTGGGCTGTCTTGTGTTTCTGAGAGGGTTTCCGGTACCACTCCCGCGTTACTGCCGGGAAATACGGTATATGCGGTATATTCCCTCTAGTGGTAGCGGGCTGCGCATCCCAGGCGAAGCCGAGACAAACAAAACTCAGAAAACAGTATCGTGCAATTCAGACGTCAGCAACGCGACATTTAGAAGACAGGAGGCAACATTCGGAAAGCGGAGGGTTTGAAAAGGGGAGAGTTGGGATGGTCGGGACGGTCGGGACGGTCGAGATGGTCGGGACGGTCGGGACGATCTGTGGTTTAGGGAGGGCGGGTTAAGTTGGTGGCTTCAGGGTTGGTTTAGGATGTGCTCCGAGCTGGGCTTGGGGTGGGTTTGAAACCGGTTGGTTTCGGGTAAGAGGGTAAATTAGGCTTGGTTTAGGGTTGGGTAGCTCTGGGTTCAGGGTTGGTTTATGGTTAGTTTAGGGTTGGAGTCGGTTGGAGCTGTATAGGGTCGGTTTAGGCTTGGGCTGGTCTTGATCTGGGCTTCAGGGTTTCGGGTCTGTCTAGAGTTGGTTTAGGGCTGGTTTCGAGTCCGCCGCCCCGCTATGTTTTGGCTTGCCGCTTATCTTGGTTTTTTCCCGGCCATGTGTTTGGCCGAGTGTTGAGTGTGGATTTCTTTCCACAACCCACTGAAAGTGAAGCTTCTAGCAGGGGATCTTCCTGTTGGTTTCCCTTCAAATACGCCGAAGAGGTACTCTGCGCAAATTCCCCTGCCAAATCCTCAGGACTTGGACGACACGGAGGACAAGCAGCTGAACATCAAGAACACGGAGGCGTGTTTCATGGATGCCCGGTGGTGATCACCTGTTTTTCTTTCTTTTTCTCGGAGCGAGCGGTTTCAAAAAAGGGTGGGGACACGGCCGTTTGGGGCGTTGGGATGTTTTGGTATGTGTTGTGAAAGTAGAGAGCTTCCATTTGCTGAAACGACGATTCATGTTTTCACTTTTGGTCTTAAGGGGAATCCCTGGCTACTGGATACATTTTTCTCATGTTTACCAGCCTTAAATGGAAGAGAGAGGGCGCAACGCTTCTGGACAAATCTGATGGGTCAAAATTCAGCCAGCAGGAGACCACAGGTTTTAGTCCATGTTGCCATGTACCAGTGCAAGTCATTTTGGGGTTCGCCTATGTTTGACCCAGATTTACTCTTCCCAGCCCTTGACCCATTTTCGGGCCAGCCATTCTTGGGCTCCATGTACCCGGGCTCCACGGCGACGATTTTTTGGGCCCGCCATCCGAGGATGGGGACATGATGGAGGGTGTGGCGATCACCAAGGAGCTCTTTCTGATGGTGATCCAAGACCGAAGGGTGCAGGCCGGCGGATACCCAGCTCGTAAAACCGCTATATATAAAGCCGCCTATAAAACCACCATATCACCACGACTCAAAACCAAAAAACACACACAGACGGACGGACACAGACAATGTATATAACTGTATATACCATCCCCAAAGGGTAGTAAATCCAGGGTCCATGCGGATTGGGATGTTCACCATATATATATATATATACCTGGAGCCCGAAACATCCGTTTTTATACAGTCGTAAGAACATCCATCATCAGTTCCGGTCGTTTGCTGCAGTTCCGGCCGTTTGGCCTGATCACCATTCTGTTTTTCGTGTTGGGCATATCCTTTGCAGCCTCGATTGACTTGCGTCTCTGCAAGACTGGCACCAACCCTGCCCGGCCAACCCGCAGGGTCTCAAGCGTGCCGCAGCAGTCTGAAATGCACTGATCCCTTTGTTTTCTCTTCTAGGCTTTCATGCAAAAGGGAAAGGCATGGAGAACGGGGCTGCGCGAACTGCACACTTTCAAGACCCTTCGGTTCCGCGGGCAGAGCCACATAGGTGTACCGCCAGCATCAGCAGCATGTGGGGTCGACGAACATCGTTTATCACCCCAAAGCCCTGGCGAGAACACTATAGTTGAGCGGCTTTGGCAGTGGGTCAAATCACTCTTCCCTCACGCACCCAATGGGTGTCTTTCAGGTGGTTTCCCAAACAACCCTTTCCAATCTTTACAAAGGGGGCTTCTGCTGGTAAAAAGGAGTGGTCGCCTCAATGGCCCCATCCAAAAGCAACCGAAAACCCATCAATTCAGAAACAGTTGTTTGCACGGACGGTTCTGGTTGTTGCACGCACGGTTCTGGTTGTTGCACGCCTGGTTCTGGATGTTTCCTGGTGTTGTCCATCGCCAGTTTCGGCCCGAAAACGGGTTTTCGGGCCGAAAACGAGCCGAAAACGGAAGACAACGGGCCGAAAACGGTCCGAAAAACCGCCCTCCGAAAATCCAATGTTCCCCCCGCAAAAAAAATCGAGGAGTCCGGCCGCCCAAAAGCAAACCTTTTTTTAGGGTGCCCTTTCTTATAATGAGGAAGGTTCTAAACCAAGGCTAACACCATGAGTGGACAGAAATTTGCGTCTGCGTCGTTTCCTGTTTTGCTGCTTGGTTCCATGGGGAAAGGGACAGGTCTGTAAAGCAAGCCAGGCGCACTGGGCAAAGGCTGTGAAGAACACATGCATGCAGCTACACTCATTATGCTCTGATCGTCATAACTGTACTTAGCAGTGGCTTCTCGATTCTAGATTGTGCACATGAATGCTCACGGCCATTTCTGGTTCAGCCAACTGGAAAAAATGGAAAGTAGACAGGCCTGGCAAAGTCAAGGCCGCGTAGGCTAGGGATTTCGAACCGGTTCCGGTCGTTTGCCTCAGAAGTGGTTTTTCGGCCCGCACCTGCTTTGAAACAGTCGTTCAAGGCCCCAGGTATATATTATACCTCAGGGGGTTCTGGCCTCTTTTTCCTTTTGGGGTCCAACAATCTCTCGAGGCGCTGATGGACGAGTTGGAGCTTCCCCCGGACCGCGCCAACTTGTTCGAGATCATCGACGCGGACAGCTCCGGGACGCTGCAATTGTCGGAGCTGGTGCACGGCCGAGAGCTCGGAACTGGGACATTTCGAGGGTCGACTGGGTGGTTGTCCTGAAGGGAACCGATAAGGGGTGGTTCAAAAAGGAAACCAAAAGGAAACTAGCCATTTTTGGGGGGGACTCCCCTAAAGAAAAGACGTGCCCTCATGTGGGTGCTTTTTTTTTGAGGGGGATTTGGAGCTGCGAAATAGGTAATTTTCCTTTGACTAGGTCAAAACCCGAAGTGAGTGTCAAAGAATATTAGGCACAGCAGTCTTTTTGACTTTTTACATGGTATTCTGGAAAGGCCATTTTTATACCAGAGGATGATTCTGACACATATTTGTTGGCTGCTTGATTTTATGGCTGTGGGAAATTGGGTTTGGCAGACATCATCTTGTACAACAGTTTTAGACACAAGTTGGTTTCAACATACCCCACAACACAATGCAATTTGGTTAGGTCCCTGTAGTATTTTTGGCAGACAGCTGTTTTGCTAAACACCTGTTTGTTGCGTAGTTGTGTCTCGATGAGTTGCTTCTGTGTTTGTGTTGTGTTGCCTCTTCTTGGTTGGGTTGGGTTGGGTTGGGTTGGGTTGGGTTGGGGCAGGCTGGCTGGCTGGCTGGATGTTTTTTTTTTTTCCTTTTTGTGATTGTTTGGATCCCCTTCGAAGTAGTCAACAGGTACGTTTTGTGGTATCAAATCAGCACAGTTTTTGAGTGCCTCGGGGTTTGGACACAGTTGTTTGGGCCCTTTTCCATGCCACCACAAGCCATTTTGGCTCTGAATCCAAGAGGGAACCACCTCAAAAGCGGTTGCGGGACATGAATCCGCACCTAAATAGCGTCCACAATCCACATTTGTACCCCTCATCAAATTGTGCATGCTCGCGGGTGACAGAGTTGTCCATTTTTCCCAGGCACATCCAGTAAGAAGTTGTGACAACAGAGTGGTGTCCAATTCTTCGGGCTGAATGGTGTTCTGATAGTTTCTTCTTTTCAATCCAGCCCAAGGCGGTTACTACATATGGTGGTTCGGCTGGAGCACTCAAGTTTGTTCATCACAAAATCGCGGTTCATTCTGGCAACATGTAGTCTAGGTCCCCCAGCTAGGTGCCCTTCTCTCCCCTTTTTTGGGGGGGGAGGGTTCCCCTACTAAAATAGACTACAGAAAAAAAGGGTACCCTTATTCTAACTTCTACTGGTGGACCTAGTAGTAATGAACTGGCAAAATGCAAATTTGTTCCACGCCAATCCCTAATCTTGAGTTGTATTTCAATCCAGGATATGCTAGCACAGCACTGAGCACATCTTGGGAGTGCAAGTTTTGCCTTTGTCAAGACAAGATCCTTTGACATCTGGCAGAAATTTTGAATCAAGGGGGGACACACATATGTATACATATATATATATATATACAGAATGCATATGCTTCTCTACAGTATATACGTATGGGTGTGTCTTAGAGAATTAGGACCTTTTGAGATGGATCTGCAGGAGTACACCACGGCAACCAACCGTCCACTTGTAGTGTCCACCATTGTTGTTTGCATATTCGCATACGCGTGTACGCGAGCTTGTCTCTGTTTGTCTGTTTGATTGTTTGTTTGTTTGGTTGGGCTTGAATCTTTGTTGTTGTTTGTTTGAGTGCTTGCCTGTTTGCTTATTTACGTATTTCACGTATTGTATTTACCTGCACATACCTCTGAGGCCTGCTGAAGATCCGGGGAGAGATCGCCAAGAGTGACGCTCCTTGGATGGGAATCTGCATTCCTGCTCAATTGGAAATTTTTGGTTTCATGTTCCCCAGTGTATTTATGGCCTACATGTGGAGACAAACATTCCCTAAACTCACAATATAGCAACTGGACCAGTCGTCTAATGGGTAAGGCCGTATTGTTATGAGCGGCTCACGCTTGACACACATGTCTATGGTGGTTCGAGCCTGGTCCGTTTGTGTCTTTTTCTGCTGCGAAATAATTTGGATGCAACATGTTCAAGGAGGAAATGGACTGAGCACGCTTTCCTGAAAAGGCAACCCCCATCCTGCAACAAAGAGAAAGAAGAAGAAATAAAACCTGCGCGACACCCATGTCCTTTTGCCACCTGGGTTCGTGGCTGTGAGGTGGTGGCGGGTTTGCTGGCCACCAAAGCGGTGTACGAGAAGGTGGAGGAAATGTTGGCGCCTGGCAAGTGAAACATCTTTTTCTCCGAGCGGGTTTTCGGGGTTTCATAGACCCCGGCCATCTGGTCTTCTAGGTTCGTTGTGAGTTGGTTTAGCGGCTCGGGTTTCCATAGCCCAGATAAGTTTCAGCCCCGTTTTTTTTTTTTTTTTTTTTTTTAATTTTAATTTTTTTAAATCCCGGTTGCAAAGTTTCAGCCCCGGATTTTCTTTTTAAAATCCCTTGTTTCTTCATCTGGGGGGTGCCCATGTCCGGAAAAGTTCGTGGGGATTTCGACCACTTTTGGAGGGGAACATCCCGGGGGTCTGAAAAAAATCCGGGGTCAGCATGACGTGGGAAGGGTCCCTTAGGTTGCTTGAGTTTCCATGGGCCAGGAGATCTGAGGAGTGGGATTTCCCTCAATCCGAAGCTGGCAGATGTTGGCATTCCCCACTGGTTGTGTTTTTGCATCCAAGGGATTCGGCTTTTTCAATAGAAGTGTTTTGTTTTTGACAACCAATTGATAATGGATTGAGAACAGAGTGTTTTCAACCTCGACCATCTTTCCCCAACACGAATGGGGTCCGTTCTGGGGCGCAAGGGGATCGTGCTTACCTTTTGGAGGGGAATCGCGAGTGGCGGATATGACAGCCTTTTTTAGGGTACCAATGCGTAGGAGCCTCTTGGTTTTCTGATCAGTTGATCCTCACCTTTTGCTGGACGCCGCTTGAAGAGTCTTTCAATTCTTATGAATTTTGGATTGGGATTCTGAAAATCGTTGAAGGCTGAGGGGAGTTCGGAGTTGCTGCGTGCTGTCGTCGGTATGTCAAGTCCACCAGGGTGCTTAACAACCATGCAGGAAAACACACACTCTGTGTTTATGTTCTTTGCTGATGGCAACCCATCTAAAGGAACTGAGGGCGCGATATAATTCTCCCCGACCTCTCCCTACCACCCGGCCGGGACCCCTGTCGGTTACGCCCCAGCTCAAAAGGCAAGGGGGTCAAATTGACGTTTGGGGGGTTTCTCAGCAGTTGGTTTCCTTTTTGAGTTCCCTTCAACAGCGCTCATAAAGAAGCCACGTCGGTTGTGCCACCCGCGAGATTTGGATTCCCCCGTCAACCCTGAGGAGTCCCAGCGCTTCACAGCCAGGAACTGGTTTGGTTGCACGAACAGAACCCTCTTCACCGCGTCAAAGCTCGGGGCCGCCCTGCCCAAATACTTTCATGTCGTTGAAAGCCCTCTCCAAGACCTCAAAAAGTCAAGAAGACGCAAATGGGTGTGTCCTTTTTCAACCTCCCCCAACATGATGGCCCTTCAAACCCCGCAAAACGGGGATGCCCTCCAAAGAAAGTCGCAACCACGTTCTCTTCCAAGTCCGCGCCATGTTTTTTTTCTTCTTCTTTTTTCTCCGGATTTGATTTTCGGCGGCGACTTGGGACAAAAACAAAAGGGGGCGACATCCATTTGCTGTGGAAGATCTAGGTCCCCCAGCAGTGCTCTTTTACCAACTTTTTTGGGGGGGAGGGTTCCCCTACTAAAATAGACAAAACCGAAAAAAGTTGGTACCCTTATGGTAACCTCTCAAATCTGTAGGACCTAGAGGTGTTTTTTTCCTCGTTTGGAAGGGCCATCAATCTATCACGCCCGTTTTTTTTCCCGGGGGGCTTGAGGAAATGGGACAAGGCCGGGACCCCCGAAAGGAGCGGAACCGGAGCGACTTTTCCTTTTCCAGGGGTTTGTGTCCAAAATCGCGGACTCTCACAGCCGATTTCTACCCCAAACATGGCGCCGAGCCGGAAAAATAAATATATGGGCGTGGCTCAAAATTTGTCAGAGCTAGGGCAAATCGCAGGGTTTTAGTCTTTGGTTCCATCTACCAAGGTGCCACTTCAGTACATGTCTTTGAGCCACAGCCATATGCTTTTTTCCCCCGCTGGCCGAGGAGAATTTGTTGGACCTCAGGACCCAGCTCACAGGCGGGGGAGGGAAGAAAACAAAAACGAGTCCGAGTGCCAGCCGGCCCGGGGGGGGGTTGTGGTGCCTTGAGGTTCGAAGATCCCCAAAACGAAACGGTGGTCCAACTCCTTTTTCCTTTTCCCCAAGCCACGACTTTTGGGTCGGGATCGGTGGGGCTGGCGAAGTCGTTGGTTGGTTCTTGTGCCCCGTCCCCATGTCCGGGGACTTCCCCTGGTTTTTCGCCCCCGCCACGCCTTCTGTGTGCGAAGGTAGCATGGAAGTTGTTCTTTTTTGTTTCAGGCCGGTGGCATGACTTGATGAGTTTTGGCGCTTCCTGAGCCCTGCTTTGGTTTCCATACTTTTCAGGTGAGTTTGGTTTGGGGGTGGAAATCGTGGAATGGTTGCATCGAATCAGGGTTGCTCCCCCCAAAAAAAAACGCCCAAATACCTCGCTAGGTCCCCCAGCTAGGTGCCCTTTTACCAACTTTTTTGGTTGGTTAGGGTTCCCCTACTAAAACAGACGTCCAGAAAAAAAAGATCGGTTGCCCAAATTCTAACCTCTCAAATCTGTAGGACCTAGATGAAACATATTCTGAACAGATGGTTTTGGGTGTACCTGCACTTGGGCCAGGGATCTTTCAAGGGCCCAAGGCTCAAAGTACAATCGGGTACCCTTCTTCGAGCGCCTCTCCACTGAAGACCTAGTTACCATGGACCTCACCACCCAATGTCCAGGGGCTTCTCCTTGTTCCCGCCCCCTGCAGTCACGTTCTGTGCGCGAAGGTAGCTGTTTTTGTGATTTCCGGCAGTTTTTGTTTTTGGGGGGGAGGATTGGAGGAGTGGCGAGGCAGGCCGTGTCATTTTTTGTTGAAGGTTGCTGTTGATGGGCACCCGCCCATGAAGGATTCGGCTAAAACATGTGTCTATTGGTGCGTGGATGTCGTCCCTGGGTTTTTGTTTCAGGCCGGTAGCTCGTTTTTCCCCGGGCTGCAGGCCTGCAAGTGGAGATGCGCCTGCAGAAGGAGGAGAGCTTCACACACAGCCTGCCGGTGGCGGGGCAGGAAGAGAAGGCGGGGGTTTTTCGGAGAAAAAAAAGAGGAAAACAACGCGGGGTGAGCCGCGGAGAAACAAAAAACAAAAAACGGCGGCGGCGGAAAGGTGCTTTTGTGATTGAAAGGCATTTTGAAGATTCTGGGCATTTTGGAGGGATCCGTAAATTGGATTTGTTTGACAGCCTTTGGCGGTGGCTTTTTTGAGTCTCGCCCATGGATGGCTGTTTCAAGGGGAACTGAAGAATCAAAGTTCAGAAAATCACGAATCCCAAGCCGCCAACCTATCACCAACTAGAAGTAGGAGGATCGAAGCATTGCATGCGGAATCTTTACCTGTAGATGAGGTGCAGGTGCGGGCTCCTTGCAGTCTGTGAAGGGTGCACTGTGCCTGGTTCGAAAGACTGCAGTCCTTTTGAGAAGGCCCGTGTCCTCTTCTGGTGTTGGAAAGAGGGCGACTTCTCGGAAAATGCAATTCCCTAGCTGAAAGTTGCGGGCCGGTTTCAACCAGTCCGGGAGGAATCGCAGTTTATGGCAGGCATTCAAGAGTTTGCAAGGGATGAGATACTTGGTGGTTTCCGGCTATCCCCTTCGAGGTTTTATTTTCGGGCTTTTCAGTGTTTAGTGGAGATGTTCCATTTAACCCACTAGAAGTGAACCTTTCGGCCGGCGGTCTGAGGACAGCCCAGAATCGGATTTCACCTCGAGCTATACTTGTCTTATCTTGTCTTGGCTCCGATCAGGTCACGCTCATCGATTTTTGAGAAGTTGAAGCGGGTTTCATGGGACCCCATATCAGTCCTGGCTCTCTCACATGAATTTTCCATGAGGCTCGCCAAGGCTTCGCTTACGCCAGGTGGTTCCATTCGGGGAACCGTGGGTGGGGTGGTGGGAGTTGGGACTGCGGGGTTCGCGTGAGTGGAATCCCAGGCCGCACGGGTTCTGAAAAATGGTGGTTGGACACTCACCCCAACAAAAAATACAGCCGACATGTGGTGAGTGCCCTGCATGAGTGGAGGCACGTTTCGGAAACTCGTTCTTTTTGGATTTGGGCCATCTAAGAGTTTGCGCTGGTTCCCTTCTTGGTTTTAGAGGCCATCGATCTCACTGGACATCTTCTCTCATTTCTTCCAGGGGACGAAACCGCGGCCGCTGGAGGAACTAGCCCATGCTCGCTTGAATTGCGTTGGGTTTAGCTCGACCCGGCAAAGAACTCGCCGGTGCAAGCCGCCAGGATCTGGTGATGCCGAAGGAAACCCAGTCCACCAGTTTCCTGCTGCAGGCGGGTTTTCGGGTTTCGCCAGGTGTCCGGTTCGGTTCCAATGAGAAAAAAACACGCACCAAAAAACTTGACTGCTATTGGGTTGGGTCTTTAGACTTCAACTTTTTGGGAAACATCAAGGCGTTTTCCGCTAAACCCTCAAAAAGTTAAACTTTTTGCAGGGGGGGATCGTTGCAGCAACCCAGAAAAGGGGTAAGTTTTTATCCTCCAAACAAAGGGGCGCATGTGTCCGGGTGCTTGCTAGGACATGGGCAGTTGCGACTCCGGAGCGGAGTCGTATCCCGGGGTCGCGGCTCTCATGCAGGAAATCCTACTGGAGATTCTACTGGAAATCAACTTGTGGTTGGGAATCCGCATGCACTGTTGAAGTTCCTTGGTGCGTTTGTGCCTTTGTGCATTTGTGTGTGTGTGCGTGTCTGCCTGTGCGTGTGTGTGTTCGTGTGTTTGTGTGTGTGGTTCTGTTTTTTTTCTTTCTGTGCGTTTGTGCTTGATTGTGTGTTTGTTTGTTCGTATGTGCTTGTGTTTGTGTGTTTATGTGTCTGTGTGTCTTTGTGTCTGTGTGGCGTTGCTTTTCTGCTTGCTTGATTGATGGTTTGTTTGTGTGTTTGCGTGTGTGTGTGTGTGTGTGTGTGTGTGTGTGTGTGTGTGTGTGTGTGTGTGTGTGTGTGTGTGTGTTTGTTTGTGTTTGTTTGTTTGTTTGTTTGTTTGTTTGTTTGTTTGTTTGATTTATTTGATTGATTGACTGACTGACTGATTGATTGATTGATTGATTGATTGATTGATTGATTGATTGATTGATTGATTGATTGATTGATTGATTGATTGATTGATTGATTGATTGATTGATTGATTGATTGATTGATTGATTGATTGATTGATTGATTGATTGATTGATTGATTGATTGATTGTGTTTGTTTCTGTGCTTTTGTGTTTCTGTGGTTTTGTCTGTCTGTGCTTCTGTGTTTTGTGTGGTTGTGTGTGCTGTGTGTTTCTGTGTTTTTGTGGTTTTATCTTTCTGCGTGTTCGTATTCGTGTGTTTGTGTATGTGGTTCTGTGTTTATGCGCGTGTGCGTTTTCTGTTTCTGTCTTTCTGTTTTTCAGAAACGTGTGTGTGGTTGTGGGGTTGTGCTTTTGCTCGTTTGTGTGTTTGTGTCTCTGTGTCTGTGTGTCTTTGTGTCTCTTCGTCTCTGTGTGTGGTTGTGGTTGTGCTTGTGGTTGTGCTTGTGTGTCTCGAAACGGACCCGCTTGTTGAACCCTCGAAAGAAACCCTCAAGGGTTCGGGCCTCAAGCATCCAAGCAGGTCCAAACAAGGGCCAGAACCTAGGTCCTCCAGTAGAGAGGTTAGAATACGGGTACCAACTTTTTTCTGTAGTCTATTTTAGTAGGGGAACCCTCCCCAAA
>CAUJNA010000590.1:105000-135000 GCA_963377175.1 Effrenium voratum | reverse complement strand
GAGGCGGGCATTCGAATGGACAGTTGTGCGGATCCTTCCTTTTTTACCGGAATCGGGCTGTAACAGCATCCGCAAAGATCTCCGGTTTGATTCCAGGCGAAATGTCTGGTGAGTTTTGTCGCCCAAGGCGGCAGGAAGGAGCCGAAGACAGACTCTTGTTGGACACCTCTTGGCCGAAGTGCCAAAAACGGCCGAAAATTGGTGTGGGGGGTGACCTTTGTTCTTGTCAAAAAAGGAACACAGGAAACCACCCGGTTTGAGTTCCCCCTTTGCCGCTCAAGTACGGCGTTGCTCCTCTTCAAACCTGGGCAGAAACACGTCAGATTGAGTTTCCTTGTCCAGGTATTCTACCCTGACGATTGGGTCCTCGAATCCCTGTTGATTTCAAGCAAACTGAATTTGGACCCTTGAGCAAAGACTCCAGTTCATAGGTGTCCTTTAAAGGTTAGTTGGGTTAAAAATCAAAGGCACTGGTTTAGCTGGGGTTTGGTCCATTTACCAGGGCCAGCTATGTTTCCAAAAGGCCACCTATGCTCCAGTTCCGTATTCCCTGGTCGGGAAATTGACGTTTTGAGCGCCCCAATCGCCTGTCCGTTGGTTTGAGGCTAGAGTCTTAGAGGCCCGGCTTCAGGTCTGATGCTTGTCAAGCTTTTCGTTGGCCTTGGACAAGACTTGGCGGCGGGTCAAAGTTACACCATGGGACCACAGGTTTAATCCATGTTCACGTTGGGTGCATATGTTTGACACACTGCTAATTGTCTTGCCCAGACCCTGCTCCGATCCTTGCAGAAAGGCAGGATCGAAGGTGCGATCGTGTTTTATGTTCATGCACTTTACCCCAAAACACAGCAACCGTGTCTGAAAAAATCCAGCAACTTGGCTATCTGGCAGGAGCTGTTCAAAGCGGTCGAATCGCCCAGCCCTGTCTTAGCTCAAGATTCGCTGGTAGATGCAGGCAAACTCTGCGATGTGACAACCTCACGATCATCATCGGTTGCCTTCGTGCTTGTGTTTTCTTGAGCCATTCCTTTCCATATCATGCAAGGGTTGCTTTGGGGATCAGCGAGTGTTTTCATAGCGAGCTGCTATGCAGGAAGCCCAAGACTTCTATCCAATCTATTCGGCCCCACTAGAATTCTCCTACCTGGATCGCCAGCTGCTGCCTTTTTTTTCCACGCACTTTATCCCAAAAATCGGCAACAGTGGCTGAAGAGAACCTGGCTGACGGCCCAACTCAAACCTCCGGTAAGCGTGCGCTCGCGTATGGAGACCTGTGGCTCGCCCAGAGAGCCCCGAGAGGGTGGCGTTAGACGGGAAGTCGAAGGGGGACCTCTGTTTCTTTGGTGCATCTTGCTTGGGTGTTAGGACTTTAACTTTTTGCCAACTAATGGATTTTCCATTAAACCACTAGAAAGTTAAACTTTTAGCAGGGGAGCAGAAAGCAACCGAGGTTTGGGGAGTTCCTTGTGTGGACCCACTTGCCCCTGATTTGTGTCAGCGTCTGATATATTCTCGGCAGTCCATCATTCGAGGAAGAGGGAAGTGCGGGCCCCGAAATTCCTTACCCAGTCCACCCCCAATCCGTTCCCCATTGAAAAATCGAGAAGCTTCCGAGTTCGGGAAGCGTTGATTTGGGTAAGAGGCCAGGAATTCGGAATGGTTGTACCCTGCAAGTTCGCCATGTCAACACCCCTGGCATAGGCAATTTTTTATGAGTTGCCAAACTCGAGCCAATGTTTCGGGGGAAGCAAACATGAGAAGAACTCAGTTCCTTTGACTTCAACTTTTGCAGAAAGAAGTCCTGCTCGGCCCAGGATCCAGCGATGGCGGAGCCGGAGGCGGGCTTTCAGGTTCTGTTGTTTCCTTCCCCGTTTGGGGAATGTGTCAAAAGTAAGGGGACCCCGACGTTTGAGCTGAAAAGGGGTTTTTACCCTCAAACAAACACACGCCCATATCTTTGGTTTTACACCTCGCCCTGAGCTGCCAATATGCCGCGGGCTTCCTTTTGGAGTGGGGGAACTTTACAAAGAGCCCATTCCGGAGGTTTCCTTTCGGCGTTTCCCCGTTCACGGAGGTCAATAGCCCAGCACCAGGCTGTGCGTCCGCTGACCGAAACGTAGGTTCATACCCTCCTGTTCATGGAACTTGGGCTGCTGCTATTTGGTTCAGTCGGTTAGACTGAAAGCAGCTTTTGACCTGATTTCCCTCCCCCCCCAAAAAAAAGAAACAACAAAAAACAACATCCAAAATTAAAACCACTTCTTTCCCACACAGCCGACAGTTACCACAAAATTGAGAAACCTCACATGGCCAATAGGGGGCTCAAGTGCCCAAATCGCTGGCGGGGTGGGGTGGGTGGGGTGTGGTGGGGCTGGGCGGGTGGGTGTAGCCCTCCTTCGCGAGAAATCCGACAGCGGACCTGGACAAGCTGAGCCTCATATCGTCCATGCGGCCCTTTTTGCGTTGCAGTATTTTGACTGCTGCTGGGTTGGATCTTCAGACTTTAACTTTTTGGTTGAAATCAAGTTGGGTTTTCCACTAACCCCCCCAAAAGTTGTTAGACTTTTTGCAGGGGGGTCAACAGCAACCAGGTTGTCGGATGCACTGCGCTTGGGTGCAATCGAAAAGTGTTTGGAGTGACGGCCTTCCCGAGCGGGCAAATATCAGACCTGTGGTCCCGGCAACCTGCCTCTTAGGGCGCGCGTTCGAGTTGTCGAACATCTTTGAGCGCGTTGGATGTCAAAAGATCGTGCTGTTTGGGACCCTGCTGAAGCCTGCTGACATCCATGTTCGAAAGGTCAGCACTCGATCAAAGATACGACACAGCTCGATTCTTATTGAACAAGTGCGAGCTGCCTTTAAGCTTCTGATCCGCTCCCCCAAATAGTCGCAGGGGAAAGCCGATTTGTTTTTTTGTTGCCCTTCGCGGAACGGACGTGAGACGTCGCCGCCGCCGTGGTTGGGTCGCCGTGGGTCCGATCGGCCGAGCGGGAGCGCCTTGCGGCAAGGCGGCCGAGGCGGCCGAGGCCGCGAGCTTGCCTGGATTCCCCAGCCCGGGCTGGAGGGAAGGATCCAGTCCGAGTGCTCCCCGCTGGTTCCTGGTTGTTTTGCTTTGCATGCTCTGAGCCACAACGGTAGGTCAAGGATTCCACAACGTTAGGTCTGCTGAAGGATTCACCCCCCCAAAACCCCCAAAACGCCCCCCCAGAGAAGGCCCGAAGATAGCCTTGAAGGTGTTTCTGTCTGTGTGTGTGCTTCTTTCGGGTACCCTTTTTGGAGCGGCGCGATCAGGCAATGCCGGTTGAGCCTCAACGGATGACCAGCAAGACATGTGGCTGCTCGATTTGTCCGCGGCCCTTAGATGTTGCCACAACCGAAATTTGGGGAGTTAAACTTAAATTCGACAGCCGTGGCGGCTGAAATTGATTTGCAAGGTTTTGGCTAGACTCCTATGCCAGTTTTAAAATCAGAGTCAGGGCAACCCGGGCAACTGAACGCTCCTGTTTGCCCTCTTTTGTGTTTCTGTTGTTTGTTGCTGAAGACGAGCCGCAAACCAGGGACAACCTTAAATTCACAGTGTCAAAATCGCGGGCCCAACACATACTGTGGATGGACAAAATCCTGCACCACTTTGAAACCATTTGGAAACCATTTGGAAACCATTGGAAACCATTGTTTGTTGGTATTTACAGGTGAACCATCATTCCAGGGTTTCTTAGGTGGTGCGAAATGGATTTCGCAACCATCCACAGAAGCGGTTTGCCTGTTGGCTTCCCTTTGGGCCCCGAGCTTCCAAAGGACCGTTGACAGATCAAACATTTCCGCACGAGCTGACGTAGCAAGTCCCCAGCGGCTTTATGTGGCCATATATAGTCATATGTCTGGCCCGCTGCAAATGAAGCACGCCAAGCACGCCAGAAGTCCTAGCTCAGCTCAGGGCTTGCTGGCTCAAGTTAGTGGTACTGTTTCTAGGGTTGGTTCCTACAAAGTGGCTTGAACCTCCAAGTGAGCGGCTCCAATTTTCCAGATTCCAGGGTACGGGACTGATACCTTCAGGGTACATGGGCCGTCTTTCAATTACGACAAGACAAGCCTTTGCCATGTCCATCACCTTCTTGCACTCGGGCTTCAACATGGGAGCCCATGTTGAGGGCCACACATATTTTGCACACCTACCCATGTTTCCTTGGTCGGCCTCCCAAGCCAGCCCCCTAGGGCTCCCTGGACCTCTGAACCCAGAAGGACGCGTGACTGAGGCACGTGCAGTGCAAGGACTTCACCAAGATGCCGTGCTCGAAGCTGGAGCAGTGGCCCCGCGGCTCAAGCGTGATATTGGGTTGGATCTTTAGACTTTAACTTTTTGGTTGAAATCAAGTTGGGTTTTCCACCGAGCCCACAAAAAGTGATTCACTTTTTGCGGAGGGATCAACAGCAACCAAGGAACGGTTTAGGCTGGATGTCACGAGCCCACGCATCCAGCAAAATTTGCCCTTCCGGCTCCCCTTTTTGATTCCAGCTCCCTTGATGCGCCTGAAAGGAGTCTCTGCCACACGGCGACGAGAGGGGCTCCAGTTGCATTCACTTCCCAAGTTGGACTTGAGGCACTTGGCTTGGGCCATTTTAGTGGGCAGGCCAAAAGTTCCGATTTGGTTGGTGCCAGCCATTCTAAATTCTCCCCCCCCCCCCCAAACCAAAGAAAGGCACAAAACAAGACACCTCCTCCTTGCGCTTTCGCCAAACAGTTCTTGGACAAAAGCAAAAAAAACACCACCTCGCGCTCTTCAGACAAAAAAAATGCCCAAAGAAGAAGCACACCAAAACACCTCCGCCGCGTTGTGTTCGTTTTTTGTCTCCTTCTTTTTTTCTTTGTGTGTGTGTGTGTTTTCTTCTTTTCGCGACGAGCGTTTTGCGTGCGAGCGAACAGAGCGGCGAAACGAGAGATCCGAGGCTGGCTGAGGCGAGCCCGGTGCCGCTGCAGAAGGTCTTCAAGCTCCAGACCTGGAGCTACGCCGCTGGGCTGCGGCGGTGAAAGGGGCGGGCGGCGAAGCCGCAGGGGGAGGAGTTGCCGGTTTTTTGGTTTGCTTCCATTTGGTTAAGACTATTGTTTATTTTCCCCTGTTGATGTCAAAGGGAATCTAGCACTACTGGAAATACTTTTATTTTTTCCAGGGGACACTTGAGCAAATGGAGGTTTGTGTGCTTTTGCGTGTGTGTGTGTGTGTTTTGTGGGGAAAAGCCACGAGTTCAGGACGACCATTTCTATGAGTTGCTGTGGGAATCCCCTTCAAAGTGAAGAAGGAGCCATTGTATTATCACAGAGTTCGGGTGGTTTTCCACCATCATGTCCCTGTCT
The DNA here is from genome assembly GCA_963377175.1 of Effrenium voratum. NCBI lineage: Eukaryota > Dinophyceae > Suessiales > Symbiodiniaceae > Effrenium > Effrenium voratum. The sequence goes on along the minus strand of CAUJNA010000590.1, from coordinate 129,647 downwards.
CGCGATACAAACTAGCCAAGCACGACCACCCCTTTGCCAGGGCTTAAGGACAATTCGAAGGGCGTGACATCACTTCCGAAGCATAAGTTGAGGGTGGACTCCACCCTTGGAAGACAAACAAAAAGGGGCAAGCGACCCCCAAATTTCATCAGACCTTGGAAGCTTACGACTTGCAAACCACCCGAATCTATTTTCATCATGTCTCAATGACCCTCGTTTTTCCTTCCCCTCCCACAAGCGACGAAAGGCGTTGCCAAGGATTGCATACCTCTGATATCTTCGCAACTTTCACATTTACATGTCTTCGCATTTTCGCCGGCATCGGCAACAAGTAAAAGTCCAGAGGCCGTGTCTACCTGACCGGTCGCGCGAGCGGACAGAGCGATGAAGTTCGCCATTAGCTTTCCCCTTCTTTTACGTGCCTCAGAGTTGGGCGAAGGTATCCGAGGAGAAAGACCCTGAACAACTAAAAGGAACAGGACCGATTATGCTATGGTGACGACGGGGCTCCGGGAGCATTTCATGCCCCAAGCCCCTGCAATCCCGTCACCATGAGGTCTGGTTCAAACCTCCTGACTATGGTCAATTTTGCCAATTTGTATGGGTCCAAATCAAACCACCAGGATACGGACCACAAGTGTTACGTAGTCTATGTTCCGTTTACCAAAGTTCTATTTGGGGTACTTATTTTTGATCCACAGCCATTTGGGGTTCGGGAAGAGCACAGGTACGGAGCTCTAAATCTCCCCAAACCCGTAAGCTTCACTTCGGTTGAAGCCAACCTGAACGCTTGCCTTGAAGCAACAAGACCTTGGCCTCCTTTTTGTTCCAAGCCGAAAGAAGGGGTTGTGACAGCAGTGCCTTCAGCTCTGCTTTCGTCACAGCCCGGTGGCCCACCTACCCAAACAAGCTGCTTCCGCACGACCGTAGCAGCCAGCGCTATGGCGAGTAACAAGGTGACACCGCCGCGAAATGGGCCCAAGGCATTGCTGGGACCTGCCATGGAGGGGCGAGGATCTCGCCCGAGGAAGGTGTTGTTTTCCTCAAGAAAGGTGTTGTTTGACCCGGATACCTCTTCGGCTTTGGCATCTACAACCGGCTTGTTCAAAGCCGGCGTCTTGTGGCTTTGGCGTCTTTGTGGCTGGAACCAAACTGCAAATAGCGCCAACTCTTCAGTCAGACCTGTAGTTGTTTGTTTGGATTGGCGGTTTGGGGATTTCTTGCGGTTCTCGGGGGTAGATGCTGGAAACCCCCACCTGCGGAACACCTCCACACCACCAAGCCAATTCCCAGCGCCGTTTGGTTTCTGAACTCGAGCGCCTGGGACCCTGGGAGCCGCGGAGCGAGCCGCGGAGCGAGCTCCTCTCGGCCGAGGCCTTTGTCACGGTGCTACCGGAGCACCGTGAGCAGTTCCGAGAGGCGGCGCGCAGCGAAGGGGGGCTTTAACTTTGGGCCCTCCAAATCTGGGGCGGCCAGTTTGGGTGTCCAGCGGTGGAACAAAACGGGAAACAGAGTCATGACATGTTTTTTGGGAGTGCCCCGCAATTGGGCGAGAAACGGGTAGAGGCTGCAGGTTTTTGAAGGGAAGCAACAGGACGCCCATTTTGGGTGTCCAAATCCACATTTCGACTCACAACTAAGATGCTTTCCACCTGCAACCCCGCAAGCCGCCAACCTCTTCAAGAGTGGAGTGGAGGTTGCGACATCACGGCCGAGGCCGTGGTCTTTGGTGGGGATTTTCCCTCATTCCTTCGCCCCACCCCCCAGTTTCTGGACGTTCAAATGCTTTCAATGACTTGGGAAGAAGCCTTACCCGCAAAGAAAGAAATCAGTAGGGATGTTGAGGTTTCCTAGACAAATCACGTGGACAACTCTTTTGGGGATAGCTTGTTCCGCCTTTTTTTGGACCTCCCAACGTGGCAGTTTTGGCGGCGCCCGCTAGCAGCTTGCAACTTTACAAGGGAGATCGAGCAAGCAGCGCCCCCCAACGACTGTTATGTTCGAAACCACAAGTGCAGTCCAAACAGCAGTGCTTGGGACCCAGGCGCGTTTTTTGTTTTTTGTTTTCCCCTCGAGTCGGTCGACCTGATGGCTTTTTCGGAGGCGATGAACGGCGCGCTCTGCCGGAATTCCAACATCACAGTGAAGGCCACTGGCTCGGTGGTCGAGAGCTCCGCGGAGGTTTCCGCAAAAAACCATGACAGGCAGTGCCAAAGGGTGACTGTTCAACTTCTTGCACGCTTTTTTTGGTATTACTTCCTCTCAATCTATTTCCTTTCAAACACCAAGACAGGTTTTTCTGGCATTTTTTGCTTCCTCTCAATTGTTCCTTTCAACCACCAACTGGTTTTTTTTGTGTTTTTTTTTTTTTTTTTTTTGGGGGGGGGGGAGGTTGCGGTCTGGCAAGAAGGCGGGCTCCGGGGCGTCCGACCCTGGAGTTGCCTTCCAAAGTTCTGACCGCCGCCTTTGGGACGGCGGTCGGTGGTTCGAGGGTTCTTCGGCAATCTCCAAACTCATTGGCTCGGCGAAGCTCCGATCCAGTGCCAGCCTTGCCGAAGTTAGTTTCGTTGGTTCGCGAAAGAGGTCCCCCCAAAACCTCCCCCAAAACGGCCTCCCCATGTTGTTTGTTGTTCTTTTTGACTTCTGCCAGTCACTTGCAACTGGGAAAACGGCCTCGCCATGTTGTTTGTTGTTCTTTTTTGATGTCTGCCAGTCACTTGCAACTGGGAAAACGGCCTTCCCATGTTCTTTGTTTTTCTTTTTTTTGGTAAATGGGCACATGCGCTCACCTGTGAAGATCGCTGTGCTTCCCAGATTCTACTGCTTGCGTTTGCAGCAGTAGCGCTTGCTCGCGAAGAGCGCGCTGGTCGGATTTCAGGTTCCACTTCATTGGTGGTCTGTGTTGGTGGTTTGCTATTCTGGGCTTGGGCTATTCTGAGAAGCCCATACTAGGTCCCTCAGTAGTGCCCTTTTACCAACTTTTTTGGGGGAGGATTCCCCTACTAAAATAGACTGCAGAAAAAATCGGGTACCCTTATTCTATCCTCTCTAGCATAGGTAATGACTCAGCTCTTTTTTTCCCGTTGTATCTCAGCCCAGGGCTTGCAGAGCCGGTCGGACATAGTTGCTTCGGCGCAAGATGGGGGCACCTCGTTCAGCGTTTTGCAGGGAGCCATCGTCCAGTGTGTCTCGACGCACCCCAGTTGCTTTTTTTTTGCGGCCTGAGGACGGCACTCCGCGGAAGCCGCAGAATGAGGAGGAGCCGGGCGGAGGGTTGGCCGCCGTACCAAGGTGCTGATGTTTTCCAACTCAAGTCATTCCTTAGACAGTGAGTGGCTGGAAACAGCAAGTGACACAGCAAGCAAACACCGGACCGTCGCCTCCTAGATTGCCCCTTTGGCGCCATTTCGTAACTGCCATTTGCACAGCCTGCAAGTTATAGTGAGCTCAGAGTAAAGTGCCCGTCAGAGAGGTCACTTGGTCAGGGAATCATTCCAATTATTTTCAGTTTGTGAGAGTTATGTTCCGCCCAGAGTGACTCCGGCAGTAGGGTTCCAACAAGGGATCCTTTCTGTGGGTTTCTATGGAATCGTCTATGGAATCCCTAAGAAGCCGTTGCCACGGAGCCTCTCGAGTTGGACAGAGCCAAGAGATGTCGCTAAGCCAAGAGGACCTAACACACTGAACTCGGCTGCCTTCAGCCAGAAGAGTTCTCGTGCCGGGGGGTTCAGCCTGGATTTGGTGCAACTTTGCGGTCCGAAACCTGCAGAGATGCGGCCATGGGTCAAAATCCCGTGCCAGTGAACTAAAATGGGTGGTAAATTCACCTGCCCCAAAATGGGATCCCCTTGGTTTGACTTTGCCTTCTGGAGAAACAGATCTTCCGTGCCCGGGTGAAGCTCCAGGCCCAGACCGCTGGAAGCAACACCGCGGCCGCCGGTTTATTTCGAGCCCTCCAGAGCCAAAGGATTTGGTACCGAGGAGGGGGTTCCCATGTAGGGGTTCTCAAATCCCACCAATCCAATCCAATCCGAGCCACTAAGGGATTGGTGGGATGTGAAGAAACCCCTACATAGGAAAGCCTTGGTGGCTCGGATTGGATTGGTGGGATGTGAAGAAACCCCTACATAGGAAAGCCTTGGTGGCTCGGATTGGATTGGTGGGATGTGAAGAAACCTCTACATGGGAAACCCCTCCCTAACCACCATGAACCAAGCCACATTCTTTTCAACCATCGTTTCTTCAAAAACCGGCTGTTTCTCTGGGGTTTTTGATGGTTTCCTGAAAGAAGGATCCCTGGAAAGAGTGGGGAAGGTACCCCTAGAACCAAGGGTCAAATGAAAAGGCCCCCGGAGAAACCGCCCAAAAATCCGACCGGAGAGCTCGCTCGGAGCCGCCTGAACCGCCGCGCACCAACAGAAATTCCCGCGAGGAGCGGGCGGCGAAGCGCCGGAAGAAGGGGGAGTTCCCGCCGGCGCCCGTGTCGAACGGTACGCAGGAAGGAGGGTGGGGTCTGAGGATGAGAAACACGGCCATTTGGCTGAAAGGAATATATTTTCCCCTGTCCATTGGCTGAAGTGAATATGTTTGTATATATGCTCTCCAGTCGGTTTTAAAGGGAATCTACTGCTGGACATTTTCTAGGTCCCCCAGTAGTGCCCTTTTACCCTTTTTTGGGGGAGGCATCCCCCACTAAAATAGACTACAGAACAAAGTTGGTACCCTTATTCTAACCTCTCTACTGGAGGACCTAGTTTTAAGTGGAAGAAGAGAGGGAGAAGAAAGCCGGCGGTCTTTTGGAGAGACGGCCAAGATGAGTCCCCCAAGAAGGATGGCCGGGCTCCGGGGCAAAGGATCGGCGCGGTCCCCGGTCCCGGGGGCCGAAAGATATGTGGCTGTGGTGGTCAAAACCGTTTTGGGATCCCATTTTGGTTGGTAGGTGAGTTTACCACCCATTCTAGAACGTATTTTAGTGGGGACTGGGATGTTCACTGGGGGTACGATTTGGCTTTTGACCCATGGCCATATTTTCTTTATATATATATATAAAAACCATGCAGATCTATATACATAAGCCTTCATAGGAGTGTAGGCAGCCCGTGAGACCTGCGCGATTGTTCTGGGGGCTCCAAAAATGAAATGCCACCCCCATGTTTGCAAGGAAGCTCTATGCATTTCTGGCCATTCCCTCCCTTAACATCTGCTGCTGCCCATACTTCCCGGAGTTGAGCATCAGTTAGGTTCATCTTGGTCGCTCAGCAGAGGATGCGAAAGAGAGCAGGCCCCGGGCCAAAAGGGATGAGACTCAAAACCCGTGGCTCCGGCGCCAACCGAACCCAACCACACACAATGGCTAGGTCTCCCAGCTAGGTGCCCTTTCTCACCCCCTTGTTTGGGGGAGGCATCTACTAAAATAGACAGAACTGAAAAAAGTTGGCACCCTTATTCCAACCTCTCTACTGGAGGACCTAGTTTTAAACGGAAGAAGAGAGGGAGAAGAAAGCCGGCGGTCTTTTGGAGAGACGGCCAAGATGAGTCCCCCAAGAAGGATGGTCTCCTTCCGGTTTCCCCGAAAGGGGGCAGCGCGTGGCGCTTAAGAAAAGGCCGGGCTCCGGGCAAAGGATCGGCGCGGTCCCCGGTCCCGGGGGCCGAAAGATATGTGGCTGTGGTGGTCAAAACCGTTTTGGGATCCCATTTTGGTTGGTAGGTGAGTTTACCACCCATTCTAGAACGTATTTTAGTGGGGACCGGGATGTTCACTGGGGGTACGATTTGGCTTTTGACCCATGGCCATATTTTCTTTATATATATATATATATATATAAACCATGCAGATCTATATACATAAGCCTTCATAGGAGTGTAGGCAGCCCGTGAGACCTGCGCGATTGTTCTGGGGGCTCCAAAAATGAAATGCCACCCCCATGTTTGCAAGGAAGCTCTATGCATTTCTGGCCATTCCCTCCCTTAACATCTGCTGCTGCCCATACTTCCCGGAGTTGAGCATCAGTTAGGTTCATCTTGGTCGCTCAGCAGAGGATGCGAAAGAGAGCAGGCCCCGGGCCAAAAGGGATGAGACTCAAAACCCGTGGCTCCGGCGCCAACCGAACCCAACCACACACAATGGCTAGGTCTCCCAGCTAGGTGCCCTTTCTCACCCCCTTGTTTGGGGGAGGCATCTACTAAAATAGACAAAACTGAAAAAAGTTGGCACCCTTATTCTAACCTCTCTACTGGAGAACCTAGTGTTACATGGAAGAAGAGAAGGAGAAAACTTTTTCTACTGGGTGCCAACTTATTCTAACCTCTCAGGCGCTCGAATCATCTCGCTCCAATCAGCCCCAAGCTGTGCCACGTGCGGGCTGCGGGGGCTCTGAGGCCTGGGCATATTCCCACCCTCAAAGACCTCAAGGAGAAGCTGAAGAATCGAGGCGGGAGCTGGGGAACATGGGACTATCTGACACGAAAAAAAGCCGCCCTCGTACATATATGTATATATATATATACACCAGTGAATTGTGAAGGAAGGTAGATCCCGGGGGGGTACCATATATATATATACATACATATATATATATATATATTAATACATGGCAAGTCGGTGGGGTTTGCCCGGGCCCGCAACGTTCCGACCCCCACCGCGTCCCGCAGCGCAGCCGCCAAGGCCATTCTTTTCTTGTGGTTCTTCGGAGCAGTGGCGGAGTATACCATATACCATTGGCGCATTTTGCCAGGGGATGTTAGGACTTTAACAACTTTTTCCTCCAGCGAATGGGTTTTCCGTATTAAACCGCTAGAAGTATATTCACTTTTAGCAGGAGAGCAGAACGCAAACGAGATGCCCTAAGCCCTAGAGACCTTAACCCATAATTCTTAGAACGTGATCCGTAAACCATCGCCTAAAGCCCTAAAACCAAAGTCCCGAAGACATAACAGGGGGTCCAATACGGCGGCCCTGAACCTGAACCATAAGGCCATAAACCCTAAAACATAACATGTATAGGTATGGAAAGGTATGTAGAACCAACTTACAGACTTGAAAGACTTGTTCAAGTCCCATCTACCACGACTAACAGCTTGCTTGTACATGAGCGGCTGTTTCCCCCGGCGTGGCGGGGCAGGTCCCACCCCGCCTCACATGCTTCTCCCGCCCCCTTCATCTCCAGAACGAAGGCCAACCTTGTTGACTGTTTGCCTTTTCGGTTGTCCTGTATTTTCCCTTATCTTGCTTGTTGCAAGCGGTCTGACTCTGACCCAGCTGGTTTCAATATCATTCCTTCATCCTCATGCCAGATGGTGGTGGTTTCTCGTGGCGTCGCACGCATTCCGTCGCCCTGCACTGCTAACACAATTCCTTGGCTTGTGAAGGGGTGCCTTTTGCAGTGGTTTCCCGTTTGGGATGGATTAAAACTACCAGGCGCAATGAACGCGTGCCCTTTGGTGCAGTGGTTTCTTTACGAGTATGGAGGATGGACGAAATCCGTTCGCACCACTTGGAAAACCATGGTTGCAACCATTGTTTGTTGCTATTTGGGAATCGAATCAGAAAGTGCTGGGTTTCTGAAGGGTTCTGGATGTCGGAGCCATCCACAGTAATTATCTGGGTGAATGACAACGACCTCGCACGACCGAATTCACCCCACATGAGTGGTTTATGTGGGGAATGGCCAGTTCCCCAACCGAACATTTCCGGCGGGTGAAATACTTTTTGATTCACCCAGACACGGAGGATTGGAGCTCCAAGCCTTGGGTCTCATTCGCTTCGGCGTGTCTCGTCTTCGAATCCTCGCTCTCCAGATCCGGGGGACGTGCTCCACAAGAGCGCCCCTTGGCGGAGAACGAAAACCCAAGGCGTTGGCAGTCCCTTGAAAAGCTGGCCAAAAACGGAGGTCCCTCCAGTTGTTGGAGAGGCGAGGGTGAATGGAGGTGATTTCTAGGTAATTTTAATGTCTCTCTCAGACCAAAGTAAGTACAATTCTCGGTGGCTTCCAGCCATCCCGATAGCCTTCTGGCTTTTTAGTCTTCTGTGGTGTTTTCCATTCAGCCCACTAAAAGCCAAGCTGTTAGCGGGGCACCTGAGGACAGCTCAGAATTGTGGTACACATTTTATTCCAGCGATTGGTTTGACTCGCCGGGCGTGCCCGCTATTTGCGTCAACGATTCCACTGAGTCGGACCAGCAACGCCAAGTCGGTTTTGGACATCGTTCTTAGGGAAAAATATTGGGGCACTTCGCGGATGGTTTTGCGGAAGGGTTTGATACGCCTCAAATTAAGAGGAATCAAACACCATTACTCCTTTGAGATCTGTCACTTGCTCGAAGTCTGCTTTCGCGTGCGCACCTTAGCTTGCAAAGTAGTGCAACACCGTGAGGGCCTTTGACCCACCCCAACAAGAATTGGGTCGTGGGACCCTGGGTCTTGGGACCCTAGGGATGTGCACTTTGTTTGGGAGGGCCCCGGAGTGAAATTTGTCGCGTCCATTCTTCTGGGAGCGGGCTCTGGTGCGAGCTCGCCCATCAAGGTCGACTTGAGGCTTTCTTAACTTGGTGGTTCCGAGCCGTCCCCTTAGGGTTTGAGGTGAGTGGTTTCCATTTAACTCACTGAATCTTAAACTTGGCCGGGGATCTGAGGACAGCCCAGTTGATTGTAGTTGGTAAATTATTGCAGTTTGCCCATGGATGACCTTCCCGGATGCGAAATCTCACATTGTCGTCTGAGGCGCCACTCATTGATTGGAGCTACGAGACGCAGCTAGGCGCTGCTCGGGTTTGGAAATTATTCTAGTCTTTGGAGGAGTTGGGAGTGTGAAGTCGTAGGGTAAGTTAGTCTTACAGGGCAAAATTGTTGGTATGGTGCAAATGTAGGAGTACGACCATACGAGTACGACGGAATTGGCATTCCGGAGTTAGGAAGTTATTGAACGAAATGCTGGCAAGCATCCTTACCCTGGATTTTTTGTTGGCCACAGGGTGGACTACTGTGGATGGACAAAATCCTGCACCATTTAAGAAACCCCTGAATTGATGATTCCCCTGTAAATACCAACAAAATCGGTTTCCCCATGCTTTCAAAGTGGTGCAGGATTTCGTTCATCCACAGTATGTAACAGGTACCTGCCTTTAGCCTTTGCCCTTCACCCTCCAAGCCAATGGTTCACCCATGACCCTCTGCGAGAGAGAGGCCCGTTTGAAAGGGCGCCGCTGGCAAACATCAGGCCCAAGAACAAAAATTTTGCCATGGCCAGGTCTTTCCAAGCTGGGTGCAAGAGGTCAGGCTCATGTTTTTTTTTTTCTCGGTGGAATCCGAGGGCTTAGGCCGCGGTTTAGCCAAAGGTGAACGAGATCCAGCCATGAGCAGCCAGTTTGTGGATTTGGCTTGCCTCTCGAAGGAAGGGTTGGGCCACCTTGGAATCAAACATCGGTTGAGCCGATGTTGCCCTTTTTTCAACCCTCGTTTGGTGTCCCTTCAAACGGGGGCCAGGGCTTGAACAGCCTTCTTTTCTTCCATTTGCTGAAAATATTGTGTGTGTGTGTGTGATTGTTATTTGCCCCCTGCTAGTTTTAAAGGGGATATATCACTACTGGACAGATTTTCATATTTCCCAGGAGGCTAAAGCAAATGGAAGTTCCACAGTTCGCGACCAACCCTGCTACCTGGTGTGCTAGGCATGAAGGCCACGCACATCAAATCTGCGGCACCCCGGCTGTACCTGGACCACTCGACGCATGTTGGTTCCCCCATAAACCAAAGGTAGCACGTTAGAAGCTGGGGGTCAAACAAGAGATAGTTCTGCATGCTTCTGCAAGAATTCCAAAACCTGAAATACTGCAAGAGTTGGATCCCCAAATAAATGGCTTGCATGGTAATATATTTGGCGGATCAGGTCATTATGCCAAAAAGATAATTTGTGAAACAATGTGTTTCAGACACTCCCCTGCAGTTGAACATGGAACCCAACGAACCAGCATTTTGTTGGAGGAGTCTCCTCTTGGGGACCATGAACCCATGCTGGAGGGTATGTCTTAGGAGGTCCTTCGCGCGCTCAGCGAAGCGACCTTGTGATCTGCCCAAAAAGGGGTTCATGTTTGGCAACTTCTTCTTTTTTCTTCTCCGGTCGAGTCAAGGACCGCAAAGGAGATCGCCTTTTCTTCTGTCCGGGTCTGTTTAGCAGGGAGGTACTCTAGCTTATGTTGATGTCAGGTTTCTGACGTGGAAGGCAACCACCTCCCTCTTAAGTTCTGGAGCGATGCAAAACCACTGTGTTTTGCAAAGTGATGAGAAGAAATCACTGAGCACAGGTAGGCCAGGGGAAGTGCCTTCGATCAGGGACACGATATGCGAAACTCTCTCTTTTTAATGTTTGAAAGGGCAACTTTATACATTATGAGTCATGGTACCCAACACGAATACATATATATATATATATATACACATGTAGATGTGTATATATATATATTTATGTATGTATATATATATATATGTATATGTATAAATATATATATATATATATATATATGTGAGCGGAGTGTCGGTTCAACCCAGACACCACCATGAGCAAAGCAGGGGGCCCGCGGGCAACTGGATGGCGCGGGCCAACGAAGACCCATCCAGTTTGCTGTGCAAACGTACCTGCTGGAACTATTACAGGGCTTGGATCCCCGCAAGGCTGTGACCCTTCGAAGCCACGCGAGTGAAGCCAACTCGAGCTGCTGACTCGAACTAACCCGCTTGAGCCGCGGACCCGAATCAACCGCACTCGAGCTTCAGCATTCTCCCGACACCACATTTAGAGGACGCACCCGTTGAGTGGCCCCGGGATGGCTTTGCTGCCGTGAAAATTGACCTCCGCGTTTGCCATCACGCTTCATGTATCTTCTTCGAGATTCTCCCTTTTGCTGGTCTTCTTTTCTCTTGGCCCGTTTTGGCTTCGAGTTGGTCGCCTTCCTCCTCGTCGTCTTCTTTCAGCTCGCGCTCCTCGCTCCCCTCTCGCAGTTTGGCTTGACGTCTTCTGCCTTCTTCCGTTGACTCCACGTGTACTTCCTCTCTGCGGAGTTCGACGTGCTCTTCTTCGAGATGCGCTTTTCCTTCTTGTAAGGAGAGAGACGGAGAAAATCGCATTTCGGGCGCCGCGCCCTGCCCAGGCAGAAAGGGAGAAAGCGGAAAAGGAGAGGAAGGGGGAGGAAGGAAGATAAAAAGAAAGAGAGGGAGAAGGGAAAGGGAGAAGGGGGAAAGAAGGAAGAGAGAAAGAAGGAGAAAAGGAGTGAGAAGGAGAGGAAGAGGAGGGGTAGTCTGCGTATTCGGCGTCGCGCCCGTCTTCTGTTTCTTTTTTCTGCGCACCTTCGTGTCCCTCGTCTTTTCCCGTTTAGGGGTGGCCTCTTCCTCCTTTGTTTGTTCTGCAACTTCGCGGCGTTCTTCGTCTACGAGGTTGGACGTTTGTGTTGTTTGGCGTTGTTGCCCTCGTCGGGGGCCCTAAGCTATCCTGGTTCGCCTGGTTGTTCTTGTTTCTTGTTTGGGGTGTTGAGACCCAAATTGGGGACTCTTTGCTTTGTTTTGGTTTGTTTTGCTCTTTTGTTTTCTGCGGGACTTCGCCCCTGCGGGGGCGTGTGTGTGTGTGGCAACTGGATGGCGCGGGCCAACGAAGACCCGTCCAGCTTGTGCAAACGTACCTGCTGGAACTATTATACAGGGCTTGGATCCTTGCAAGGCTGTGTCTGTGCTTCGTCCCTGTTGAAATTTAGGTGGTTTCGCACCCTTCGAAAACACGCGAGTGAAGCCACCCCCAGCTGCACAATCGAACTAGCCCACCCGAGCGGCTGACTCGAATCAAACCCGCTCGACCTTCTTTTTTTTGGAGTTTAAGTTTGTTTTTTTCCTGTGACCTTGCAATGCAACACCTGGCGGTTTCCCTTTTGGCTTCCCGTCGAACCAGGCCCAAAGTGGCGGGTTTCCCCCCAAAAGGGACGAGCGCGCCACCCAGTTTGGTAGCTGACATTACACCAGATCCGAGGTGCGGGCCTTTACGAAGCAGGTGAGCCAGAAGTGCAAGGCGAAGGGGAGGGGGGGGGTTCTACTGAATCTTGGTTCATAATTATTATCACTTTTATATATATACACATCATAAACCAGGTTAAACATCCCCGCTTGTTGATTCTGAAGTCTTCATTGGACCTTTTCTTTGCTTTGTGAACCTCCTTGGGGGGAGGGGAGGGGGGTTTTGGGCATGCCCGACTGGGTGTGGGTGGCAATCACCGCTGCGCTGCTGAGCCGCTGCTTTAAACTGTTCTGCTGTTCTTTGAAGGTAGGTGACTTGTATTGTTCTTTGCTGTGTTTTGTCCAGGGAAATCGTTTGTTTCTGGTTTGACCTTCGAAAGTGGAAATGGGCCTTCCCACCTTTCCGTTCACCCCATTTTGCGTCTCCATTTGTTGGTGGTATTCCCTGCGAACGTTGTACCATCATGCTTGGCCCTGGAAAGTTTCGTCCTTTCGGGCCCATTTCAGGTAAGAGGCAAGTCCTGGCCAACTCACAGGCAGCTCACCTGGTGCGGTCCCGCACAATTATTAACTGTCCATCGCTCAATGTAAGCTGGATAAAGACAAGCAACATTCTCCTAGGAGCATGGCGCAATTGGGTGTTGAAGTGCCCACGGTGCCCCAACACCCCCTTCTCATGATTCAAGCGCCCGCGTTATAGCCGCTTGCCCAGTTTACTAAGGTGGGAGAGATCGGACCCCAAGAGTGCCAGACCCAGGATTTGCTTTCTCCCTCCCTCTGAGTGAGCCCCGCAAAAAAAAAGTGGTGGGAAAAGATTAGCCGCACACACTGCTAGCTCTAAGCGGCCCAGCAAAAACCGATACCCTGGCAATGTTGCCAGTGGCTCACATCACTGCGAAACACATGTCGCAAGGAGTTTGACGACGTCTAGCACAAGACACCAAATTTCCAGCACCTGTGCTTTCAGGGGAACCCCGCCAAAATGCTGGTTGCACTGGTTGCTCTGTTGGTTTCCCCTTTAGACGTCCCCTCCAAAAAAATAAGCCCAGTTAAAACCCTCCTTGAAGCCTATCTGGGCAGTGGTGGTGGTTCCCAGCCATGTGGTTCCTTAGGTTTTATTTCTTTTTGGCTGGTTTAGTGGTTTCACTTTAGGATCTGAAAACGGACAGCCCAGTAAAATGGGTGGTGTCCACAAAAAAACAGGCGCTGCCCAGCCCAGAACCCCCGAGCCGAACGAAAAAACGTCGCTTGGGCAGGACCTGAGTTTGCAAACGCCGCCCTGGACGACCTTCGAGTGGTCCAAAGCTTCCGGGGTGCGGAGCCCTGCCCCTTGCTGGGTTGTTGTTGGGAAACATTTTGCGAATTTTTGCTTGTTGTGGTTTAGTGGGCAATCCCCACTTGGCTGCTAAAATTCGAATTGTTGCCCTTTTTCAACGTCAACCATGCTTGAAGCCCTGGCTCGTGGCTGGTGTAGGCGAAGGCAAAGGGTGCCCCTTTGGGTTGGTGAAAGTGGAAAGCCATCGAACCACCCAAAACATTGCTGAGAGCCATTTCACATTTTTTTTGCTGAGAGCTTGATGGCTTTGATTGGTTGGTGAAAGAAGGGGAAACCCAACCATTGCTGCTCGGACTTGGGATTTTGGACATGGGGAAACGCCGTTGCTGAGGTGCTGGAAAAGGTTCGGTTCAGCAAATACAGACCCATGCACTAGTGGACTCATCCAGGTGTGGGACACCCCCCCCGAAAAGTCAAGTGCGCTTTTTTGTACCTGTCAGGCGGCCTCAAGTATTAGAATTTGGCTACCCACAAATTGATTCACATGTCCCAAAAAGAAAGGGACGCCGTGAGCGTCCTTTTTCATATGTTGAATGGAATTTCGAGTTGAACTATGTTTGAATAGTTTGCGCTTAAATGTTGCTGTGTTGTAGAAATAACATCCTGTAAATTCTAATTGAAGCTAGATCGTTGGGTTCTTTCCTTATCAAATTCCATTGAAACTCTAATAGAATAAATATAATTGTACAGTTCTATTGGGAAAGGAATTCTATCTAAATTTGAATTTAAGACATAACTTCCTGCAGAATTCTGATTGAGTATTTCTTTATTGATTCCCTTGTAAACCCTATTCAAGCTCCTATTGACATCTAGAGAGCAGTCGTTGCTTATTTGGTAAGTTGGTTTGGTGGACAGTGGCGGTACCCAGCCGTCCAGTTCCCATTTGGGTTTTGAGTTGGTTCAGTGGGGTGTTCATTTTACCCACAAGTGAAACGTTTAGCAGATCAGTTTGGACAGCCATCCCAGCCATCCCCTTACTTTTTTTGGGCTTCTAGTTGGTTGAGTGGGGCTTTCATGCCCAATCCACCAGCTTGCCACCAGCCATCCCCTTCGTTTTTTTTGGGGGGTTTTCTTGGGTTTCGAACAGGGGCTTCCTTTTCGCAGACCAACGACGGGCCGCCCAGATCCGCGAGCCCCGAGGCGCCCATGGGCTGCGCCTGCCCGCTGGATGAGGCCATCGGCACCCCGGCGGAGAGCTCGGGGCCCGGAAGCAGAGGCAGAGGCGGCTGGCGAAGCAGCGGGGCCTTTGCTGGAGTCCCCATGGTTCTTACAACACGTTAAAACATGGGGTTTCCATTAGGGTTTAGGGTTAAGGGTTTAGGGTGACCCCATTTTCTTTTGGTTTTCTTTTTGGGTCATGGAGGTTAAAAAAGCAATGTAATTATCACTCCCGTGTTTTTCTTTTTCTTCCATGATTCGAGAATTCTCGGAAAGGATTCAAAGGTGTGATATGTTTTGATGAGTCTTCAAAGGTTCGGAAAGGATGGGTGTGGTATGTGTAGTTCATATTGATGGGCGTGATACATATTTTGGATGAGTTTTCACAGGTGTCACTTGAATATTTCCGCCATTGCCGCTTGACTAACGCAGGTGTTGCGCTTCCCAAGAATCTCTGTGCCCATAGATGCCATGCTTAGGGCAAACGGGCCCCACTGTTTTCAATCTCTTTCAAAGCAAACAAAAAAGGCGGCAAGGAAGCACTACATGGGGCACAGCCATACTGTTGGTCAAGTTCCTGTACCAGCTGGGAGGGATGCGCGAAGGCCTATGCCGGAACCTGCCAACGTGTAGCTGTCCTTTCAAAAAGGGACGAGTGGCTAGTAGATATGTTCCATTTGTTTTGCCGACTGAGAAAGAACGCGAGTAGGTCCTTGAACAGGGTTCCTTTTGATGCACCCATTTGGGTGGATTGATTGGGGCCACTCTAAGGTGAGTTTCCTTTTTAGGGAGCTCTTTGTCTCCAAGCCTGACCGCGCTTGTCAGCTTTTGGAACAAAAAAACGAGTGCTTGGTCAAGGTCCCCACGCACAAATTGTCCCCAAACAGGTGACAGAGTTCATCGCTGTCCTTTGCTCAGCCAACTGGCTGGTTTTTCCACTGGTTTCCCTTTCGAAGCAGCCCTGAAAAGGAGGCCCTGCAAAAGGAAAGCGGTGAGAGTAACGGAGTTGGCCTCGAGAAGGGGGCGGTGGCCTCCAGAGTTGTGGTGGCCTTTTGGCGCATTTGTCAGGCCTCCCCAACTAAGATCCGCTTGCGAAACTTCCGGAAGATTTGTGGCCTCCGGCCTCCGATTCCAGAGCCGCGACCCTGGACCCTGGAAGGCTCTTTCCTTCGTTTGGCGCTTTAGTGCAGGGTTCCTGGATCCATTGGGGTTCAGCCGAAGGGGAGCATCTGATGGTGGAAGATCCCCTGATCTTTGCGCCCTCGTTCCAATCCAAGGGAAAGTTTCAGACTGGGAGAACCTGTATGGGTGTGTCTTTTTGTGGAGGGTACCCTTCCTAAAGGGCTCTAAAGGGAAACCCACATGTAAATAGTTTCCTGCTGGCAAACATATTGGGCGTGAACTAATTACATGCAATTCCATTTTGGCTCCAGTATCATAGTCGCTGTAGCTAGGATTCAAAGTTCTCTGCTACTGTGAAAGGGCAGCGAAGCTGCCCAGGATTGTGATCCGACAACAAAACGATCGAGCTTGCTGAGTGACTGCGGCTTCCCAGCGGAGCATTGCATTCATCTTGGGGGCACGGTGCAGTCAGTACCGTTGGGATTTCAGGTATTTCCCCTCGATTCTCAGGTTATCAGCCGTAGGGTTTACCCCACGTGCTGTGAGACGTGGGGTTATCTAGGACGGTAGGGTAAGCCCTACTGATTTACATAGATCAACCTCATATTGCCCAACCACAATGTTTGCGTGACAACGTCCGATGGTCAATCTTCGATCACGTTCGCTGGATCCACCAAAGTGACGCAGCTGTGGATCAGACCGTGGAAGCAGGGGCTTCTACTTTTCCAAGGGACTCACCAAAATTTCCTAAGACTGCGGATGAAATGCTTGTTGAAGAATTTGCGTAAACAACATGTAAAGACTGAGTCTCAATTGGGTGAGGCTGCAGAACAGTACGATGAGAACCGCGCTTTACGAAGTGTGTGCATATCAATGGCATCAAAGATTCAGGCACTCGAGCCCGATGGCCTTCAACGGAGTATAGGGTTGGCAAGGATAAACCACACCCCAGAGGTGCAGACTGCTCATGTCCATGGAAAGAACGAGAGACAAGCACGAAGTTGCATCAGAACAGTTGAAGATATTGCAAGACTGAGTGAAGTTGAGGTCAGTGCATTTACGATGAATAGAAATGCCCAATGATACAGGGCAGAATGCAGTGAAGTTTCGGCATCATTGAGGCAGGCAGTTGACGCTGCAACTGAGTACATATCTCAAGCCAATGCAGGTAGCGGCGCAAGGGAAAGACTGGAAGGTGAGGTCGTAGGACTTCGGGAGAGACTGCATTCTGAGGAAGCAGCCGTGCGGATCGGGGTGAGGGGAGTTGAGAAATTTCACGATAGCGTGGGGTCCAGCAAAGAAGCACAGATCCAAGCCCTGAGGGCACAAGTGCATCAGCTGTCAGAAGCGGAATCGAAGAAGGACTGGGCGTGAAGTTGACGCTGCGAGGCCAAAATTGACGGGAGGCCTGGCAAGAGGTCAACAATTGAAGAACAGGCCAGAATGGAAGTGGAGAAACTTAGGAGACAGCTGAGTCAAGACGAGGCATCCCCGATCAGGTTGCAGGATGAAGTTCCGGAAGCCAAAAAGAGCATGGCTGGACCACCGGGAGCGCTGAAATTGGCTGAGGAACAAGCTGTAATGATGAAGAAGAAAATGAGTTGGATCGAGAGACACCTTGGATTTCAGGCTTCTGAAGGCACACACACACATGCACAGCAACAGAGAACCCCAAGGTTAAGCCTAGACCAAGAATTAGGATAAACCTATTCGCTGGCAAGTTGTCAGGGATGTACTGCTTGCATTGCTTCCGACAGGAAATGACCCTTTGGAGCAAGACAAAGCGCTGCAACAGCTTCACTTTGATGTCAGGCGAAGGACGTCCCAGGGGCCTTGAGCCAATATGTGTACGTGATACAAATGATTGCCTAAAAGTCAATGGTCTGCAAGACACGCAAGCAGGAGCTCGTCGAATCAACCTTCAAATGCGCAGACGCAAGCGAGCAGGGGGGGGGCACTCCCCTCAAAATCAGCGGAAGGGTCCAAAGATCAAGCAAGAAGATTTCTCTCTCAAGGGCTTTCTTTTTTCTTCAGGTTAATTTCGGTCACTTGTCGCAGTTGCGAGCAACAAGAGTTTTCTGGGAGCGCTGCGTGAATCCTGTCCAGGGATGTAGGCATTCTTCGTACCGTTGGGATTTCAGGCGTTTTTCCTTGATTCTCACAAAAGGTCAACCGCGGCCAAATTATGTGGGATCTGACGCCGAAGCCCAGGCCTGGAGGGGTACAGGAACAAGTGCGAGTTCAGCATAGGCTGGACGAGCCGTCGGCGCCAAAACAAAATTTGCACCAACCCCAAAGAGGGCCAGCTGGCGCGGTTGCCCGCAAAAGGAGCTCGAGTTTCTACCCTTGACGTAGTGGCCAGACAGTCGTTGCTGTTCATCCCGCTCTTGCTTGGGGACAACGTCTTGGTTCGTTTCACCTATCTTATAGATGGTTGTGGCTCGCCTCTAGTGAGTGGATTGTGGCCAGCCCCACATATGCCCCGACAAGGCATGTCAACCAGCTTCAGGAATTTGCGAAGGAATTTGCGATAGATAGGGGGGATAGAAAGCAAACCACGAATGCGCAGGGGCTTTGTGCCTGTTCTATGAACTCACAACAGGGAAAACCAACCACATTCCTTCGATAGAACCAGGGACCACCCAGTTGTCGATGCCAGTTGGCAGATCCCGAGAACTCAGCAGTTGCAGTTGCAGTTGTAATGTATCAGGGTTGTGAAAATTGCCAAGTTCTGTGATACCCCGCAGCAAATCTCGCCATTCAAGCCAGCGATGCTGTCTGTCAGAGACAGACATTACGTCGGATGTGCGATGGGCGTGTGCATGCGGGTGGAGTGGACCGTGGTTTAGCACTTTGAACGGGGGCTTTAAGACCTTCAGCCGCCGTGTTTTGGGGTGGAACGCCGAGGCCACAGGACGATTGAATTGGTGTGCAAGATTGGCCGGTCCAAACAACATCCTCAAGTTCAGCGTTTCTCTTGCGAAAGGATTGGCCATTTCGAAGGATGAAGTTATGAAGCATCGGCCATACATGCGTCACACGACTTCTTTTCGGGGGGGGTGCTGTCTTGCTCAAACATGTCACAATGGGGTGGCCCAACAGCATTCCTTTGCATTCTGAAATGGATTTTCCTAAGCAACCCAAGGGTGCAAATGCCCTGGGATCTCTTAGGTTTTGCTACGGACTCAACTAGGTCCCTCAGTAGTGCCCGTTTACCCTTTTTTGGGGGAGGGTTTCCACTACTAAAATAGACGGCAGAAAAAAATAGGGAACCCTTATTCTAACCCCTCTACTGGAGGACCTAGTCAAGGTTTGCTTGTTCTTGGCGCCGGGTTGGTTCAGTCCTTCACCTGGGCCCCGGAATAAATTAAACAGCTGCCGCATCCAAAAAGGCTTGTCATGGCCGCCTCTTCTTGGGGTGTTTGGTTTGTTGCAGCATTTGGGCTGCGCCATTTCTTTTTCTTAAGTAAGAACCACATTGACTCAATCTCTTCTTGTCACGCCTCAACCTTATTGCTGCTGGGTTAGGGAACTCAGGAACCTGCGAGAGAGCGCCTTACCCGTCACTTTGCAGCGGGCTTTCCCTTGGAATCGGATCCTCTGGCTCCGGGGTTCCGGACACCTGACTCCACGCTGGCTGTCAGCACGAGCCCAACACCATCCCTTACCCTTTAAGGGAAGCCGCTTCCGGTGGGCCGAAACCCAACTCTTTCCCAGCAACTCTGAAGCTGCGACCCTTGACTTCCCGTTTCCGACTCCGCGGGCCTTTTCTTCCCTTTTCCGGGGACATTTCTTGGGTTCCATTTGCCAGGTGCCATGTTGGTACATTTTTTTGAGCCACAGCCAGGCATGCGATTTTGGGGGGTCTCTTTTTTTTGGAGAAGCCTTACTTGGTCCTGGATGTCCTACTGTGGATGGTTGCGAAATCCAGAAATCGCGCAACAAAATGATTCCATGGTTGAAGCTATTGTTTGTTGGCATTTGCAAGGGAATCAGCATGGCCAGGTTTCAGAAAGGTGGTGCAGGATTTTGTCCATCCGCAGAACTTTGTAAAGCCCGAACTTGGTGGATCCCCTGGTTTTGTAAAACGTAGATGGGAAGGCAGGCAGACCTCCAAACTGGCTGACGCCGGTCAGACCGTCAGGCAGGGACGCCCAAGGGGAGCTGGAGTGCGGCTTCGTGCAGCGCATCACGGACGACGGCTTCGGGCGCGGCTTCCTTTTTTTTGGTTTTCCGGTGTCTTCTCAGGAGTCCGGGAGCTGTTCCAGGTTGCAAATGTTCTCATGTTCTTACCTCTTAAAAACACAACTTTTCAACTTGTTGGGTAACATGGGCTATATGTCTGTAAAAGAGTAACTTCCCCAGGGCTTGGAGTTTTAAGGGGTAAGTGTTGGCTCTTAGCCAGTAAACCCATGTGTGATCGAAGGTATCCAACGAAGTCTCCCAAGACTTGGTGGCTGAAAAGCCATCCCCTGGGCTTTTTAGGTTTTTAGTGTTTAGTGGTGTTTTCCATTTAGCCCACTAAAAGGCTTTTACTAAAAGGTAAACTTTTAGCCAGGGATCTGAGGACAGCTCAGTCTTGCCTGCTTCCTGCTGTGAAAACCAAGCCAAAAAGGATCCCCAGCCCCCCAACAAAAAGAAGAAGAAGACAGAACACGGACATGCCCATTTTTCCTCGGACGCGCCCATCTTGGAAAACAGTGCGTGCGCACTTCTATTTTATGTTTGGTCGGCTTGCTCATTTTCCCACAGGCATCAAAGGGACCGTTCTTGGGGGGATAAAAGCGAGCAATGTCACCCACCAAGGTTCCGTTCTCGGGGGGGGGGGCAATTATTTCACTTGATTGCAATCAAGGACGGTTGTCGAACATGAGATCTTTTACAGTGTCTGTCGCAGGGGCTCGAATCAACATGTTTCGCGCGTTTTCTTGTTTTGATTTCTGAGTTGCTGGCAGCTTTCAAACAGCAGAAGAACCCTTTTGAAATGGTGTTTGCTGTCCTGGAATGCGCGTTGTTCGTTGTTGAACCTCCGAGCGCCCCTTTCCCTTCCTGTTTATGCTCCCTTCCCTCTCCTCCCCGGTTGCATTCCAAACCATTCCCCGCTCCGCCGATAGTACATTCTCGCTCTCCTGAAATTTGCTCGGTTTTCACCAGCCCCGATTTTGCAGCTGTGGGAAAGACCAGGTGATTGTCAACGCCCAATCAAGTTTCCTATTTGCACGCACATCACCATCTCAGAACATGTAGCACCACTTCGCAAAGATGATTACAGCGTGAGTTTCTGGGTGATGGTTGATTCATCCATGCGCTTGTTCGCATTTATCATTTCCCCAGCCGCCAAAGAAAGCCCCGCTCAGCGGTCAGCAGACTCAGAACTACGAAGGATCCCGTCGCACCAGTTTGGGGATCCACGGGCCCACTTGGCACTCAGCTTCGTCAGGGTTGCGAGTGTTTGGAAGGCCTTCCATTGACTGTGGGTATTACCTTGAAACCTTGAAACTCCAGGCCCTGGGAAAACGAGATGTTTCCATCTACATCACAGAAGTGGATAGGGCATAATTCAATATGGGGTTGCTTGTCCCATCAATTCCCACCTCAGCAGCACTGTAGCAGCTAGGTGAAGGTGGCTCGGTCATCCCATCATTCCCAATTCTTCCCCAAATAAAGACATGCTCAAATAGTTATTCACACGGTTTGCTCATCTCTTGAATCTCGTTTAATCCACATCCCCAGTAGCATTGGCCAAACAAGGATGTAAAAAGGGAGGGGGAAACTTGTGCCATTTATTGTCACCTGGGGCTGTTGTTGTTTTTCATAAATGGCTGTGGGTCAAAACCAATGGTACCATTTTGGGGTAGGTGCACCACCCATTTTAGAACCTATTTTAGTGGGGATTGGGGATTGTTCACTTGGGGTACGATTTGGGTTTGACCCATGGCCAAATAGACACCACATGCTCCCTATGCCTTAGGGTTGGTACCCCCAACCCCCGAATCCTTCCAATTTAACCGCCAGACTTTGCCAGGCGCTTGGTCGCCAGCTGCCAGGATGTGCCCGGGGCCCCCAGCCAGCGCTTGCTCGAGGCAGCGCTTCCTCGTTGGGGCATCCTTGCTCCAAAAGTGGCAGCTTGTTTTTTCTTGGAACCCACCGGCAAACAGCAATATCCGGCTAGGTCCCCCAGCTAGGTGCGCTTTTACCGCTTCTTTTTGGGGGGAGGGTTCCCCTACTGAAATAGACTACAGAAAAAAAGGGTACCCTTATTCTAACCTCTCTACTGGAGGACCTAGCCAGTGACCCCTGCTTCATTTTCACATTTGTTTCTATGAAAGTCAACTGGAATTGGCAAGAGGTTTCCCTTCAACCTGCCACTTCGAGGGGTGACGTTGGCAGAATGGGCCCGTGGGTGTGTCCTTTTCTGACGCGCGGGCCCCTTTGTTGGTTGTTTTAAAGGGAAACCAAGAGGTTGACCCAGCATGTTGGGGCTCCAAGCTAAAACAGAGACACCTAAAGCCACGATCAGTTGAACGGTTGCCACACTATTTAAGCCTTTTCCTTTGGGCCAAGACAAGTAGAGTAGGGGGCGATGGATAAAGCCAAATTACTTATTCGTGTTAGCCCCTTTCACTAGGTTTTATTTCTCTCAGGTGCGCCAGACTTCGGGACTCTCAGACTCTCAGCTTCACATGGCCATGAAGTTAAATAGGGAACCCCGTGGAAAGTGGTTGGTGGACATGAACCCCCACCTAAATGATGTCCACCAGAGGGTCCCGAATTAACATTCGGCCCACCTGATTAGTTGTCCGCATGGCGGTGGAACGTGGTGAATTGCAGCTGCAAAGTGGGCTGGTTGCAGTTAGAATTTGGTGTGTGTGTGTGTGTGTGATTGGATTTCGAATGCGACCGGTGGCCACGAAGATGATGTCTTCCTCTTGGGCTCGTCTTTTCTTCTTGGGGCGGTTTTTAAAGAGAAGCCAAAAGGAGAATCCAGCATTTGGGCGTCTGAAAAAGACGCCTATGATGTACTTCCATGTTTCCTGGTGAGATGGGACCCGTTTCATTGCACGCCCGTTGTGCAACCTTTGGAACCAGGTTTCGTCTCACGGGCCCGGATTTTGAGCCTCGTTTGGAGCAAACCCCTTTGACTTTGGTGGCTGGCTTTCCCTGTTTGAGCCATGCTTCACCGGTTTGGATGCGGTTCGTACTGTGACAAACATCCCCGCACCGGTATGCACAAGGGAGAGAAACGAACCCTGCAAAGTATTGGGATAAAGAGCCTACCAACTATTACAGGATTTCCTCCACTCACCCAACCAGCAGTTATTGCATGGAGTCATGCACTGCGCCTTCGAGTACTTGGAGTTGCAATGGCGCATTCGAAGCAACATTTGCAGGTTGAAGAGCAGCTCACCCCCTAAGTAGAATGAGCTTTCTCTCACACCTGAGCCAACAGCTGCTTACCCCACAAATGCACAAACATGCCAGGGCTTCCCTGGAAGAAGAAATCCCATTTGATCTGGGACACCCCTCATGCGGCATAATGAGGGGTCAACGGTTCATGTGAGCCACAATCAAAACCCGGGTAAGTGAAGGTTATTAAGGGGCGACCCAGCCATAAACAGCTGCGGCCGCCTTAATAGTTCTTTACATGGCTTTGGGTCGACCATTTTTGTACCGGGTTTTGATTGTGACTCATGTTGGATGATGGCCAGTTGATTGCGCCCCCACTTCATTTAAGTCTTGAATCGTGGGGGCCTTACCGGCACAGGCGCGTCTCTATTCTTTGGCCGCGCGCCTTCTCAGCTTTAGCAACCGGCGACCGGGAAGACGCACGGTGTGCAGCTGACAAAACAGGTGGCCACCCCAATTCCAACCACAGAGACCTGGGGGTTATGAACCAAAGTTTGCATGTCCTGGGGCCGCCATATCTTTTTGAGGGTTTGTTCCCGGGCTCCAAAGGCTTGCGGTTGTGGCGAAGTGCCCCTTTGAAGCGGCAACAAGCAGCCAAGTGCAAGCAATATCAGACAGCAAACCAACTCTTGTTCCTCTTGCGAGCGACCTCTTTTTCTCAAAGTGGGCTAGAGAGGCCATAGTATGTCTACTAGCTCCACGCACCAACCAGGAGTAAGACAACAGCACGCAAGGAAAGACCCAAGCAGCAGAAGCCCAGCACCCAGCCAAGCTTCCAGGCACACGCCAGAATTTCGATCGATCCGTCTGGCAATGGATCTGGCATGGGCAGCATGAGCCCTTTGGAGCGCAAGGAAGCCGGGAACCAGCTCTTCAAGGAGCCGAAAGCGCGGATACAAATGGTTCCGGTCGGCGAGCGGCCACCCCCCCCCCCCAATTGCCAATGGTATCCCCCCCCACCTTGGGGGGGGGGGGTGGCCGCTCGCCGACCGCGGTACGACTCTCGAAGCCTTGGCCCTAACCGGAACCCACCAGCGGGCCCACAGGGGGGGAGAGGCCTTTTGCAAGATGATCGTAACCTGCAAAACCAGCGGGCCCACAGAGGGAGCCGGGGTACGACTCGAAGCCTTGGCCCTAACCGGAACCCACCAGCGGGCCCACAGGGGGGGGAGAGGCCTTTTGCAAGATGACCAGAACCTGCAAACCCAGCGGGCCCACAGGGGGAGGAGGGGGTGGGGCCCTGTTTAAGGCTACCATGACCATGGCGGGGGAGGGGGGGGGCCAGACCTCTACCATACATATTATATATATATATATAATATATAATATATATATATATATTTGGATGCCAGAAAAAAGAGAAAAGATAAATCGGAAGCAAGAATAGGAGGAAGCCGTAGCATTTGCTTAGCGAATGGTGGATCCCGGATGCCCGAAATATGGCAAGTGAGGCAAGAAGGAAGCCAGAAACATTCCCCTCATTTTTAGTGGTTGCGTATGGAGTACTTGCAATGGACATTTGTGCCACAAGCTCATCTTTATGTTCCATGCCCGACATGGCATCCATGTTGCCTGAACAACTGGGGCAAATGGCTGAGTTTCTGTAGCAAGCAATCCCCTTTGAAGTGAATG
>CAUJNA010000590.1:72500-100000 GCA_963377175.1 Effrenium voratum | reverse complement strand
AAAGACCTGTGACTCCTGACGTAGATAAACCACCCACTGGTGCCAAGTGGATTTGTCCATCCACACGTTAGTATTCTTTTGGACAAATGGCTATTGATTGGAACCAACTCGGCGGCTTCGGGCGGAGGATGGGGTGACTTCCTCTCTCTCTCTCTCTTAATTGGAACCAAGTTGAAACCAGCGTGACCAATCTATTTTCCACCAAGCAGACCTCAAAAGGACACCTGGGGGCACAGATTTGGGCTTGAATTTTAATTGGGAACCCTTTGGTGGACATGTGGGGATTCATGTCCACCAACCACTTTTCAGGTTCTCTATTAAAATTCATAGCCATGCTGTCCCCCAGTAGTGCCCTTTTACCCTTTTTTGGGGGAGGGTACCGTGATTCTAACCTCACTGGAGGACCTGGTAGCCATTTTGTCCCGTACAGGCCATGTGGCTCGACCGCAGGCGACTTCCAGCGATCCCTGGAGGACGCCAACGCCTGCCTGGCGCTGCTGCCGGAGCACGCGAAGCGCCTCGAACCTTGAAGCTCGAAATTCGGCTGGGCCGTGCGCATCCATTCCGGAGAAGCTATAGCACGCTTGAAAGCTTCATGGGGTGATGAACATATTTATATATATTTGTATGATTATATGGTCCAGTATATATACATATATATATATATGTATGTTATACATGTATATGTGGGTACCCTAGCCTGTGCAGTCTTGCATCGGCGCTCTGCCTCCTACCCGGCTGGCCTGTTCGCGGCTTTCGCTATAAGCTTTCATCCATGCCAGTCACAGCCCTCGACCGGAGCGTGCGGATTCTCTTGCTTTGTCTGTCTGCAGTCGACTTGAGGTTCAGCTTTCAGAGACGACTTCCGACTTGCGGCCCAGGAATTAAACCCACCCACCTTTTCCAGAGTTCAAGTCTTAGGCTCCATGCCACGTGAGCCTTGTGCCTTCGCGCACGCAGCGCCATTTTACGTCAACTTCGGGCAGCTGTGCCTGCGGTCGTTTCCTTGCAAATCACCGAGCTTATTTTTGACTCCTCCTTTGTAGGTCTGCTCTATAGGTCGTCGCTTTTGTTTCATTCTTCTTGACTTGGTGCTTCTGTTTTCAGTGTTCGTGCAATTTCCGTGCTTTTGGCAAAAAACATTCAAGCTACAGACGATTCCCGTCCGTGCTACTTGGTTCATATTGCGATCGCTGAAGCGTCCTAGGTTTGCAACTTGTGAGTCTTCGGAAAGCATTTTCCGTACTGAAGCAGTGGTGATGCTGGGGGCGCAGACCAATTTCAATTGACGGACTGTTGCGACATCCACTTTTATCTCGCGGAAAAGCCTTTCTTCGCTAAAGCACTGGTGATGCTGGCTGGGGGTGTCGGTCGTCTATATAGATACATACATATGTATACGACGTGCACACGTTGCCAGAGTCACACAAACATCGATTGATTTGCTGCCGATTTTGTGGGTTTCGAGCTCACCGATTCGAGCGTAACATGAGGGAACACCCAGGGAGGGTTTTGGTTTGGGGTGTCCACTACGTATTGCTGATTTTGGATTGGTGGAATTTGCGGATCCACGGTGGGAACGGGTTTTTGGAAAAGACGATGGTAAAGAATGGATACACTCAGGGCCGTGAAGCAAGCGGGTTTTGGGGCCTTTATAGTGGCAGAGTAGCCGTGTGCACGGGAATCTTGAGACTTATTTGTAAGTTTGTACATCTGTATTGTTTGTATACTTGGCAGTTCCTAGCCATACCCTTAGACCTGTAGGTTTTTGAGTTGAGAGTTGGATGCACAGACCCGTCTAAACGTTTCACTTGCCATGATGGGAGCAACAAACCAACGGGTGCTAAGTAGCAGCAAGGTTTTTTGTTTTGCCCTAACCAACACCCAAAGTATCCCAAAGTGGACTGTATAACTAGTGTTTCGCTTCTCGGCTTGTCCGATGGTTGAATGAGAGCCTGGCGCCCTCGATGGCCCTTGGTCCTTGTGGCCCTCATAGTTATTAGTAATCAACTGCAATGGCTCCACTTGATGGTCTCCCTCAGAATCAGCAAGCTTCATATTCGCTTTGAATCACTACATACTACATGACCTACTTGGGTTCGTAGGGATGGTCGTCAATGCCTCAGTGATCTTAGACAACCATCGTAAGCATTCCTATCACAAATCATAGACAACCATTTAGACAACCACTTTAGGCAGCCATTCAAGACCACCATGTTCGACTAGCATTTGTAGACTACCATTTGCGACAAGCATTGTAGATAGCCATTTTAGACGACCATGTGGCTGTGGGTCAAAACCAATGGTACCATCGGGTACGATTTGGCTTTTGACCCATGCCCATGTTAGACAACACCATGATTCTAGGGGTACCTTCCCCAATTCTTTCCAGGCATCCTTGTTTCTAAGCAACCACCCAAAACCCCAAAGGAAACAGCGATCGGTGTTTGAACAGAACGCTGCTTGAAAGGAATGGAAAAGGAATCAACCCCCAGAATTACTCTTTTTTTTGTTTGCCATGAAGCTTCCCAGGTAGTTTACCTATCAAATCAACCCCTAGAATTACTTCTTTTGTCTACCACTTTACCTAACAAAATTCTCAAAAATCAACCCCTGGAATGATTTGAGATGGAACAATCCCAAAGACTTCGGGGAATTTTCCTTCGCAAGGTCCCTGGTGCGGCGCGCCACCGCCTTAGAGAACCTCGGCAGGCACCAGGAGGCGCAGCTTGGAGCCCCGGTTTGTGAAAGGGAAACCCGAAGACTTACCTCTTAAAGACACAACTTTTCAACTTTTTGGGGTAGCATGGGCTATATGTCTGTAAAAGATGAGAACTTCCCCAGGGCTTGGAGTTTTAAGGGGTAAGCCAAAGAAGGTTTTCTCAGCAAAGGTTTGAATATATGGAGTAGATCAATATCCCACGTAGGGCTTCCAAATTTGACCCTGGGTAGCTTTTCCTATTTTGGTGGTTGACATATCATCCTTTTTGTGGTTTCCCCCAATGGTCATCCCATGTAAAGGAACTTTTATTTTAAAGGACACCAGAAGGAACACCGAAGTTCATTTTGGGAGGGTCCAACCTGCAAGACACACCCATTTAGGGTATTTCGGGCCATGTGACACCGGATTTGGGCACCTTGGTTCTCAAGAGGTCCTTTGCTTTGGGCCCGTATGGGTCCGACGAATTGTTCGGTTCCTTTCGGATTCGGGAAAGTCGGATCGTCGGATCGATCCCGTGGGTTGGAACGGGTCTGAGGCAGCGGCAGGGATTTCATTTGGCTCGTCTTGCACCGGGGGATCCACAGCAGCAAAATCGGGGTGATCACTTTGAAAGCAGGGACCTAAGCTTCCATTTGGTTAAGAGTATATATTTGTTATTTTCCCCTGTTGGTTTTAAAGGGAATCTATCACTACTGGACATGTGCTTAGTTTTTCCAGCGGACTTAAGCAAATGGACCTAAGAAGGAAGTGCCTTTGACCAGTTGCAGTGCTGCAAAACCCCGCTTTTGAAAGCATTTCCCGACCTGAAGTGGGGTACCCAGCGCCCAGCAGCGGTTTCACGCGGCTATGTTGGGGCCATGGCGGGCAGGGCAACTCATTTGTTTTTGCTTGGTGGTTCTTCCTTTTTGTCAAGGGCCAGGAATGTTGACTGTGTTTGGCCTTTCTTCAACTCAGGTCAGTGTTTTGCTCTAGCTTCTTGTTTTGGACAACACTTTTGGTGTTTGATAACACTTGTTTTTGTTGCTCTTGCTTCTTAGTAGGGAATGATGAACCATCCAGGTGCTCGCTTCAAAAGGAGTCCCGGCCTGTTTATTTCCAACACATTTCTTGATCTGCACAAAAACCTCAAGATTTGTTTGCGCACCTATGGTTTGGCCAAACCTGCGTTTCCGTTTAAAGGAATAGGCCCTGTCCAACACATTTCTTTACCTGTAGGGTTTGAACGTGGGAATTTAAGGACACGCGCTCAAGGAGCCGGTTTATTCTCAGAACTCTGGTGTGTCTAAAGATAGACCCCACAAAATGGGCGGGTTTCCTTTTGATGTCCTTGGCTGCTGCAAAAGTGGACACTCATTTCTCTAAGGGTTGATTGCATCGTTCCCCCAAGCCGCTCATTTTTGGCCATGGTTGGCGAATGGCCCAAGGTCTGAAGAGAGCAAGCAGCCCTGAAAGGTAATGCAAGAAGCCAGCCATAGCATACCTTGGTGGCTCCCAGCCATCCCCTTAGCTTTTTAGCTTTTTAGTTTTTAGTGGTGTTTTTCATTTAGCCCACTAAACGTTATTCACTTTTACAGGGATCGTTACATTATGCACCTGAACATTGCCTTGTAAATGGTGGCTTCCAACTTTATTTGGGTGTTGAAAACGCCACATGTTTCAATTGGTTGCAAAATGTATCTTTTCAGGAGCCCTGTGGGAGCCGCCCAGTGTTTCGGCAGATGGACTGAAATAAGGACCACCCGCCTCCGGGTGCCCGGACCCTGTTTTAGTGGATCTGAAAACCGACAGCTCAGATACAACCAATGGCCATAGAGGCGCTGCTGGACTTTGCGCGGGTCGCGCGGGCGGACCCCAAGAACTCTGTGGCGGTGGAGGCGGCGAAGCGCCTGCGGGAGGAGGGGTTAGTTTCGGTGAAACCGCACGGGTTCGACGGACATGAACTGGGGTCAGTTTCTTTTGACTGTTCCTGGGGTTGTCAAAGTCAGAAACTGGAATCGGTTGTTTCCTTCCACCCATCACTTCAGGGGTGACTTTGAAGGGAAGATGAGGCCAGACGAAGGGGTTTCCCCGTTTCAGAGACCCACGAAATGAGGCTGGGTCCCCCCAGCCAGGTGCCCTTTCTCATCCCTTTTTTGGTTGGGAGGCTTCCTCTGCTAAAATCGACTGACAAAAAGACGCTTATTCTAACTTCTCAAATCTGGCGGACCTAGGAGGGGGCCCAAGACAAAAAAAACAAGACAAAAAAGCCATCGGCGAAGCGGGGAAACGTGGGCTCCTTCCATCAACTCCCAGGAGCTGGCGAAGAAGATGGAGCGGAGCGAGGTCCTCGGAGATGAGGGACTTGCACACAAACCCTTCCTCCCACGCGAAGAAAAACAAAGAAGCCATGGGTCATAACCTATGCATTTTCCATTTTGGGGCATTTTGGACACCCATGTACCACCTATTTTGATGTTCACCAGTACAGGGTTTTTACCCACAGCCAAATGGGCGTGTTGGTATTAGGGAAGGCCATCTTGGCAAGACCCCCAAATTGTCGGTTCCGTGATTTTCAGGCGCCCTTTTCCTTTCTTTCAGACACCCTGACTACTACTTGGGGCGGTTTGCTGTGAGGAGCTCACTGATCGGAATCGTTCGACCGCCTCAGGAAATATTTGGCATACATCGCCCTTGCAATGCGTTTCTGCCGTGCATTCACTTTCTGAGTTTTTGGACCTACTTGGCAAGACGCCTTTTAGTGGCAAGCAACAAAAACATTGTTTTTGTTTGGCCAACCCATTCAGGAAGTGAGCAGACTCCTTTGATCTTGGGTTTTGGCAACAAGCGATTTCAATTTTGGAACTTTCAATTTTGGAACGTCAGGGAGAACGTTGCCATTTTATGACCTGTCCATTTCCTCTTTTTTTATTTAAAGGAAATGGACCGAGTCAAATGTGTCGAGAACCACCCAACTGGGCCTTCCGGACCGATTCGCCCGGAGAGGGGACGAGTCGAGCCTCCCCAGCCGCCTACTCGCACGGCTTCGAGAAGGAAACGAACAGGCGGGGGACCGAAGGGGAAGCCGAAACCCAGGGGAGTTTCCAGTCTCAATCGATTGACATATTGGGTGTGGCTCAAAAAACATGTACCAAAAATGGCACCTTGGCAAATGGAACCAAAGAGTAAAACCTGCATAACCCTAGCTCTTGAATTTTGAGCCAAACCCATATGTGTGTGTCTCTTTTACTTCTTGGGACCCCCCAAGATTGTGATCTTCCTTTGGTTTGCCCTTAACAGCACCCAAAAACGGGTACCCTCAACAAAACGACACGCCCATATTTCGATTACAGGGACTGAGCTATAGTCAGCCCTCCCCCGCAAAAAAGAAAAGAAAGAAGAAGAGAAGGCGAACAAGGAGTCCGACATCTTTCCAAATGTGTCCTTAATTCGGAGTTATAAGGGCTGAAGCGTTGGAGCAGAGACCTGATGTTTTGCCGCATATTCGTTGGCCTTAGCCCTCAACATGCTTTGGTATTGGTGGTTTCCAGTTTTCCACTTCCAAAGCGCCAAGGGAATACTTTGTACATGAATCCTCCCCCAGGCCTTGGGAAATCAACGCATGTCTCTTTGTAAGACCCCCTTTGAGCCAGCTTCGGTGTCTTTTTTCTTCTGGGACCTTGTTTCTACAAAAGGGGTCGGATTTGGTTTTTGTGATACACCAGCGCTCTCCCTTTTGCAGGGGTCTCCTTACAGCTACTTTCTATTTTGGGGTAAACTACATATGAAACAGAATCTGACAATGTGTTTCTCTGTGTATATACCCCACCAGCACCCCTCAACAACTGCTTCTTGGACAGTAGTTGGGATTCTAGACCAGCTGTTAGGGGGTGGCTGGTAGATGTGGCCCACGTTTGGTACTCTTCTCGTACTCTTCCTCTCAAATCCCTTACAGTGGATCCACCAACGGCGCACCCGTGAATTCTCAACTCCGCTTCAGCCTGACAAAGGATCCCCGAACGGGTAAGGCAGGGTCTCTCTCCAAGAGCGCAGTTGAACAACAGGTCTTCGGAAGGTTTGTATCTCCTCATGCCATACAGGGGTTGATCAGAAGACCATTGGGGGCAAACCGCTAAGAGGATGATATGCCCCACTACATGAGACAACTTCCCCATGGTCAAAACTGGGGGCCGAAGGGTCTATTGATCAACCCCCATGTGGTCGTGTCTTCCCTTCGTGGATTCCGCCCACTGCGGATGATAGATCCTTTCCTGAAAGGTCCCGTTGAAGAGTCTGGGGGCACGTGTTCGCCAGTTGTGTCGCTGTGTCCGCAAGCCTCCAAGTGGAACAAGTTGCCCTCGGAACGCATGATTTGTTGTTGAAACATGTTGTCACGTGGGCTGCGGGGGAGGGAGGGGAGGGGGAGGGAGCACAAATAAGCCCTATTAAGCCATGAATAAGCCCTTATTTGGGTCTTATTTGGGCTCCCTCCCCCTCCCCCCCAGCCCGCATCATGTTGCACCTATGCGTAAATCATAGCTTTTGAAAGTTTGCAGGTTTTTTTTGGAAGGCGGGGTGTGTGCGTTGCCGGGTAGTTGCAATTTAGCGTTTCAGGGGTGATCGTTTTGCTTGGCATGCGCTTGCACGCGGTCGCTAGAGAGTCATTTTTGTTGGCCCTGCCGTAGAGCGGATTTGCAAATCGATTCCTCACTGGTTGCCATCCCATCGGCTCGTTTCGGTGAGCTAGAAATTTGTCAAGAATCGGTTGAAACCAGTCTTCGGGGTTGTCTCGGAAAATGTTGGTTGGGGATCTCTCTGGTGGAGTGTCCTTGGCGGATGTCGTGTGGTGTGTGTCTTTCAAGGCGGCTTTTGGTGATGTGGTGATGTTTGGAGACTTGTCTCTGGGACATGTCTTTGAACATATCTTCTGGGCATTCTTTTCGCAGTGTTTTTAGGAACGTCTTATGGATGTCTTTGTGGATGACTTTGGAGTTTGTTTTGGGGGCTGAGATGTCTTTGGATATGTGGGGATATCTTTGGGGATGCTTGTGGTCATGTGGAGGAATGGTTTTGGTGGATTGCTTGTAGGGTGTGTTTCTGGTCATGTTGTTGGGGATGTTTTTGAGAGTGTTTTTGGGGTGGCACATTTCTGCATTCGGGTTCCCGGCCTCTATCAGGTTGAAAGCTTGCAGGATCAGTGTCTACCCTCCCACCTGCTAACATGGAAGTGCACAAACTCCTGTAGGAAGACCACTTTCATCTTGGTTAGTTGGCCTTTTTGCACAAACCCATGTTAGTTGGTGGGTCACCCAATCCGCGGGTTCTAAGCCGTGTGGTCCGGCCAAACTTGTTGCCTAGAATTTAGGCAGTCATGGGGTCCCTACCTTACATGTGCTGAAACTTTTTTACTGTTTTTTACAAAACAAACTCCCTGTTGGTTTTAAAGGGAATTTATCACCACTGGACATATTTTCATTTGTTCCATGGGGCAGCAAATGGAAGCTACCGAAATGGCCTGTCATATTCACCAAAAGCTGGTTTGGTTCAGTTTGGCCACCAGACACCTCTGCTTGATAGGTCCATTCAACTGCCAGGTCTAGGCGGGCTTTCATGTTTTGTTGAACACAAAAACGCATTGTCCAAGAGGGACCTTGTCTTTTTGCAACCACACACCTGTTCTTCGAGCCCCACTTTTTTGCCTTTTGGTTTCTGGGCTCAACAAAACGAGCTTGGGGGTCAAGCAAACGTCCGGTCCCCACGTTTTTCCGCGCACCTGTTCGGTTTCCGGGCCCAAAAAACGTTGACACGGCCCCCGGATGCGTTTCCTTTGCCCCCAGTGGTGCCCTTCTCTACCAACCGTCTTGGGGGAGGGTTCTACTAAAATAGAAAACAGCAAAAGATCGGGTACCAACTTATTCTAACCTCTCTCTCTACTGGCGGACCTAGGTTCTGATTCCTTTAAACTCAGCCAACCAAAAACTGATGCCCCGTTTATTCCCATGGCCAACGTTGACACGGCCCCCGGATGCGTTTCTGTCCACCGCCTGCGGCGTTTTCGCCTTGCTCCCGCCCGCCCAAACATGTTCCGCAGGAGCAGCTGGAGGCCTGCGAGCAGCTGCGCTTGCAGGCGCTCAAGGGCCAGGCTCGATCGAGCCAGCCGAAGTTTTGCGGTGTGTGTGTGTGTGTGTGTGTGTGTGTGTGTGTGTGTGTTTGTGTGTGTGTGGGGGCTTTGGGGGGGGGGGGGGGGCGGGGCAGGGGACAGGGGGAGGGGGGGTAAGAAAAAAGAAACGGGCAGCGCCCCTCAAAAAAACAAGGAGGCGGCGTTTGTTTTCTTTTTCCTTCTCTGGGATCTCAAGACATATTTTGAGGGGCCTTGTGGTGTCTTAAGAGTTCTCAAATCCATTGGGTCTTGTTTGGGTTCCCTTTAGACTAGCTTGAGAAGGGTACCATCTGAACGAGGGAGCGTGAAACATTTCCCCAGGTTCCCCTATGTTTTTCCTGGTTTCGCTATGTTTACACAAGTTCCCCATGTTAGGTTTCGAAACCCAGAAGGCCGGAGGTGTGCTTCCCTGTGTTTCTCCCCTACGTTTCCCCCAACCTCTTCACAACTTTTGTTCCAGCTTCTTGGGTGGGGTTTCCTTTGCGAATCCTCGTGGCCAGTCTCAGCTCGGGGCTTAGGGAACCCCAGCTTTTGGGACCCGTCAGTTTGGGACCCGTCAGTTTGGCGAGACAGGTTCTGGGCAGGTTCCATGGGGATCTTCCTTGCGTGGCTCGCGGGCTTCCTTGAAGAAAGTCCACCAGCAACCAACAAGGTAAGTCCAATGCAGAAAAACGTGCGAGACAGTCCCGCTTGGTTTCTGGGTTGTGTTTTCTGTTTTGTTTGACTCAACGAGTACAACAAAACAACAAGGCGGGCTTTTGCCCCCGCAAACACGAATGCGCAACGTTGGAACCGTTGATGTGATGGCTGAAACCACCTTGGTTTCGGAGCTAGCGTCGTATCTGGAGCTGGGAGATGACCCTGGACGTCAACCCCGGCTTTCATTTGGTTAAGACAATGGAAAAATCAAAAAGTCCCAGTAGTGAAATCGATTCCCTTTAAAAGCAACAGGGGAAACATAAACAATGGGTTCCTCTTCGCCCATGGCGATTTGGCTGCGGCAACGGGATCCCATTTTGTGGGCTGAGGGTGCACCACCCATTGTAGAACCCATTTTAGTGGTTGGATTGGGATGTTGACTGAGGGTGCGATTTGGATTTTGACCCATGGCCATATGTCGGCAAGGTTCCCGGTCCAGCGCTTTCCATCTAGGTTCCCGGTCCCTCTCTGGACACTTTTTGGTAAAGAAGGCGCCCCAGAGGGTGGAACTCTTGGCCGGACACGAACACAGCAGTTGTTTGTTTTTTCACATTTGTGTGAGGGTACCCTTTTCAGCCCCTTTGACATGTATCATCTTCTGGGCGCATCAATCAGCGGTTCGGTTTCCTCCCTGAAAAGGGGCCTGTCTGTTGATTGGTCGAACGTGTTCAGACGTCTCAAATGGCCTAAGCTCGCTGGTTGTTTAATTTCGCACCTGGGATTGGTGGTTTAAGCAGCATGCAAACCGGGCAAGCAACAAAACACACGATATCATCATATATCATCTCAATTGGCGCGTTGGCTTTTTGTCGGCGATTTTGCGCCCATCCACATGGATTGCTTCCATTTTGCTTAAGAATATTACTATCTTTCCCTGTTGGTTTTCAAGGGAATCTATCACTACCGGACATCTTCTCTCATTTCTTCCAGGGGGCAAAGGGCAAATTTCGAGCCTCGGATGCCAATGTTTCTCGAGATTCGAGCGAGATACAATCTACACGGATCGATCTGGAGGCGGCCACTTTGCTGAAGGCCTCTGCCGTGGAGGTGTTGTTGGCCACGGCGCAAGCGTGCGATGGATCGGTGCGGAAGGTGCCTGGCCGCGAAGCGGGCGATGGGGCGCTTGCTGGGCTTGGGGTTGGGGTGGGAGTTGATGGTCTTTTTGCTGCTACAAGTGTTGTCTGTGAAGGAATAAAGGGCCTGTCTACCCGGCTTCCCGAACCTCAGCAACACCAGTTCCTCTCCGGCAAGTGTTCTTTATATGTATGTTTTTGTATGTCTGCATGTATGTAACATGTATGTATGTCTGTATGCATGCACTTCTTCGAACATCATGGGGGGCTGCCCCCCCCCCCAACCCGCTCGCTATTACTTTCTATATTTTTTACAGAGATTTAATTGCACCCCTGTTTAAATCATCACTTTGTCGAACATCATGGGGAGCGGCCTGCCCCCCCCCCCCAAACCCCCCACCCCCCCCCCCCCCGGCTGCTTTTTTAATTCTATCGCACCCTTTCTCGAATTATTGCACCCCTAATTGAATCATCACTTCTTCGAACATCATGGGGGGCCCCTCCGCAACCTCCCCCTCTACTTTTAGAGTGTTTACAGAGATTTAATTGACCCCTATTTGAATCATCAATTTTTCGACCCCGTCAACCCGCCCGCTACTCTTTGATTTGTTACCCACAATTTGCTGGTGATGTTGGGGATGTTGGGACACGCGGAGGATGTTGAAAACGATGCTGGGGATGTTGACGGGCTAGTGTAAAATACGTAAGTTTCGTGAGAACCCCTGGTTGAGGGGGGGGCTGCAGCTGCCCTGATGCAGCTGCACCCCAGCATTTTTTCTGCGAGTGGACATTCTGTCCACAGGGGGAGGGGGCTGAGCCTGCTGGTGTGGGACACATGCACACAGACTTGGCTTTTCTATCGCCTACACAGCTTACACTCTTATAGACTTGACGCTTAAACTCGGGTCATGCGCTATGGTTTAGGGAGTTCAAAGAGTGGAGCCCTGTTGCGCTGACCCAGCCGTTTGCCTTCACAAAAAAAGGAGCTTGTGACCTAGTAGGCCGTTTGGGCCAGTCATGGGCCTATTCTGGGAATATGTATGTCACCTAACAGTTGCTTGGCAATCAATCAATCTGGTTCAGAACAATCTTTGTGGCCTTTTTGGGAGTGATCGAGCGTATTGTCTGTTCTGGTCTGAAACAACCGCTTGACCAGGTGTAGAGGTTGTTGAAGCCCTTGCCTTTTGATAGTGTGCAGCCCACCATTTTGGTCCGACGAACAAGTTTTCGGCCAAGTGTGCAAGTTGTTGGGCGCCTTCTTTTCACAATGTGCAGCCCACCCACCTGGAAAGCGAGAGAATAGATAGATAGCCAGATAGATAGAAAGGGATATGCAGCTACATAGATAGATAGAGAGATAGATCGATAGATATATAGATAGATAGGGCCATGATAGAAATATAGCTAGGTAGACATATATATATATATATATATATGCAGAGACACACAGAGGGAGACACGGATAAATAGGCCGAGATGCATAGATTGATGGGTAGTTAGACAGATAGAGATATAAATAGCGAGAGAGGTAGATGGATAGATAAACAGAAAGGGCCAAGCATGGACAATATTCCTCCAAACCACTGCGCGTTTTTCCTTGATTGTGTGACTTTTTGCCTGAGGAAAGTTCCCTGACGCGGTGGCCGAAAAAGCATTCTTTTTGTACAGACCCCACCCACCCCACCCCGCCACCCGCGCCCAGTCCACCCACCCGCGCCCAGTCCACCCACCCACCCACCCCACCCACCCCACCCAACCCCACTCACCCCACCGCCTCACCAAAAGAACCGAAAAGGGATGGGCATTTGTTTGTCCAGTCGGGGGCAATGGATGGTTTCGCTGTGGCACTGGTAGTTTCTGGACTTTGGCACGTTCGGATTTGAGGCTCCTTGATGGAGACATGTCTCTTTGCTTTCTGGCCCCTCTTTCCATTGGCTGGTTCAGCGGCGCCGAACGCATGGTCGCCGGTTTGGGGAGGATGAGAAGGGTGCCATCCAAGTTCCCCAACAAACATCTGCGCAACTCGAATGTCCCCTTTGCGGGGGACGATCGGTCATTCTTCCTGACCGATAGATCTATTCGGACAGGGTTCAACCACAGCCGGCCAAAACAGGATCATGTTCATGTTGGCTTCCTTTTAAGCAAACTTCCAGGGAACCACCGTACTGTAAACCCACGGGGTGGTCATCATAGGTGGACCTGGTAAATGTAACAAAACCCATCTAAACCAGTGCCATTCATTTTTAACCAAGCAAACTTACAAAGGACGCCTATGGTGGCCGTGCCTTGCAAACTTAGGCGGCGCTGCAATGTCTCTGCAGCCTCAGCTCCGGCAGGGAGCTGGACGACCTGGAGGCAAACATCGCCAGATTCGCGGGTGACGGGTGGTCCGCAAAGGTCGGTTGTGGCTTGATGTTGCATGGATGCAAAAAGCAGAGCAAATGCCAATCACATGCGATCATTTTACAACATGGACTAGTAGATGAACTTTAACTCGATGACAAAGCAGCGTCCGGAAAGGAACCCCATTCCAATGTGGTGGACAATTAGGTTTTGGTGGTTTTAGTCTTTGGCACTTTTTTTTGAAAACGCACATTGTCAAATCACAAAGGTGACTTTTCACCACGGTGGATGGACTTTGTGTGTCTCGTTTTTTTTTTTTTTCCCCCGGGTCAGGAGTTCTGAATTGGGTTCCTTGATTCGTTCCGTAGGGGTCCCTAGCTGTAAGAAACACTGATTTAGTATTCCCACAGAATGAGGCTGCCAGTTGGTCATGGAAGGATTGGTCCAATCGTTTGAGAGGTGGGTTCTCGTCTTTCAAATAGATGGTTGTGTAGAGGACATAGCCAAGATGATTGCCAGTGCAAGGGAAGTTACTTTATTTTATGTGCTGGGCCTGGGTGCTGAGATACGTTTTTGTGCTGCAAAAGCGGAGGTCGCTAAAGCATTGGAACCCCCAAGATGGTTGGCTCCCTTTTGCGGCGCGCGTCTTGCACTTTGCCCGTCGACTGCCATAGACTCCCATAGACTCCGTTCTTAACTGACAAGTTAAGCTGCTCTTGGTTGTTTTTCGAGTACCACGGGAGGGAAAGCGGGGTCCCCTGAATTCTCCTTTGAATCACCGACCAAAAAGGCACCCTGGAACAAACTTTTGTTGCATCACTGCCCGAGTTTCTGCACTATGTCGTTCTCGGGAAGACCATTATTGGGGGCATACAGAAGGCTTGGACTTTTCCTGTTTCCTTTTCGAGTTCGACATCGCGGTTGGGCTCCTGAAACGATACTCCCAGCCACTAGCTTTGCAAGGGGGGTTTCCACTCTTGCAATCAGCTGGTTTTTAAGTTGGATCCTCGTAGTCCGCCGGTTTTTAGATCGTAGATCCAGCGGCTCTCTCTTTTTCGGGTTTCTTGCCTGGCCCTGAAGTTTCGGGTGCCCGCCCGGGCGTTTCCCGCAGGTGCCCGACGTGAGCGACCGGGCCGGCTCCCTGCCGGCGGCGGCTTCCGCCGCGAGGCGAGTTGGCATCCAGTGGAAGCTGGGTCCCCCAGTAGTGCCCCTTTACCAACCTTTTTTGGGCGTGGGTTCCCCTACTAAAATAGACGCCAGAAAAACAAATCGGGTACCAACTTCTTCTAACCTCTCTATTGGACCTAGGAAGGGCTCCGACTCCTAACTCAAGCCACCAAAAATGGATCCCATGGCCACCGGGCATGAACCAGAACCACTGGTTTTGGGTGAGAACCAAGAGAAAGTTGGACATGGAAAGAAAGTAAAGCTAGTTGGGACCCGGGTGCTGGTGGAACCACTCGAAGTTGTTGTATTTGTGTGTGTGTGTTTTTAAACCAGGTAAGTTTCTGGGTGACTTATAACGACCTCACACGACCGAATTCACCCCAAATGGTGGTTTATGTGGGGAATGGTCCCCAACCACTTATTTCTGGTGAAACATTATAATTGACCCATACATTTTACTTGGAGGCATCCCGTGAAGGATGCATGAAGCTGAACTGGCAGCAACCCTTGTTCCTGCCACTGAAAGTATGGGCATCCTCTTTGGTCGAGGGTGGGTGTGGTCCAAAAGAAGCTCAGAGAAACCAACCATCTTTAGAGTCCTCTATAAATGACCTGATTTAATTTTTTTCAGTACCCCCCCCCCCCCCAAAAAAAAAAAGAGAAGACACAATGCCCCCACCCATCTTTATGGCCATTGGCGAAGCCTGATTCGGAGACGCCCCTAAACACAGTCAATGGACAAATCCCACACACACACACACACATTGCGATCAAGCGTTGCAGGATTTTGCCCCCTCCACCGCAAAAGGGGCAAAACAATTACCAAGAGTTTACCCCCATGACCAAAGTGCCCTGCAACCCCATCTTCTTATCTGCCAGTGCTAACAGGGAAGGTCATCCACCTTGTAGGATCCTTAAGAGCCATTATACCACCAAAATCGGGGGTAGCCCAAAAAAAGACACACCCATACAGGCCCTGGAAGTATGTCCGTGTCCCCTCGAGGAAGCAGCTGCGGGCAGCCTTTGGCTCGGAGAACGGTCTGAAGCAGCTGGCTCGACTCTGCCAGAACCACGCCGGACCAATTTTGGGCTGTTGGGAGGGTTCCGCTACTACAATAGACTACCCTTATTCTAACCTCTCTACTGGAGGACCTAGTTGGTGATTTTGGGATTCGGTGGTTTGCATATTTGTTTAACTTCCCCTGTTGGTTTTAAAGGGAATCTATCACTACAGGACGTAATTCAGTTTCTTCCGGGTGGCTTAAGCAAATAGAAGTTTGGGGGTGGAACTGCAGTTCCTTTTGAAGAGAGCTGGGGAAGGACATATTAATTCCTGAGGGGCAAGCCACCAAACCAAACCAAAACCAAACCACCAATTAGGGCTATTAGGGGTAAGGTGACTCGCTACCGACAACCTTTCTCAGGCGAAGGTTGCCACGTCTGTGGGAAATAGTTTTTCAGATGCAGATTTCTGTGACACAGGCAGATCAAGTAGTGGGGCTGGAGGCCCAGTTTTTCTTGACGGGCTCACCACTTAACGGGCTGGGTTCCTGAAATTCGGGACCTTAGAGAAGCATTTCGCCGTT
The DNA here is from genome assembly GCA_963377175.1 of Effrenium voratum. NCBI lineage: Eukaryota > Dinophyceae > Suessiales > Symbiodiniaceae > Effrenium > Effrenium voratum. The sequence continues at coordinate 84,274 of CAUJNA010000590.1, read as the reverse complement.
GACACCCCTGGGTTCCTGCTCCCTTCCTTTTTTTTGGGCGCGGGGGAGGGGGGGTGGGTGGCCTCCTAGGAGCAAGCCGGCAACTTAGCCCAGTGAGTTGACCGCTAGGCTGGGAGCGGTTTTTTTGGAAGGAGCTGTTACTTCTCTTAGCTCCCCATCCGGTCCCTTGGCCTGGGATCTGAATCCGATCTGCGGGCAGCCCAGTGATGTGGGTTGCGCCTGGCGTCAGGACCCCGGAGAGGGGCAGCTTGCGACAAGCCCTTCATACGTGGCAGCCAAAAAGGGCTGTGGGTCGAAGCCGTTTGGGATCCCATCTTGGGCTTTAGTGGGATTGGGATGTTCACTGGGGGAACGGGAACTTGAGCCATGGCCATATGCGACCGGAAGTCCTTTCTACTTTTGCAAAGCAAAGAGATCCAAGGCGGTGTAAAGTGCGCACCCCGAGATGCTGGGGAAAGAAAAGCCGGTCTTGAGTGTTACTTGGATTGTTCCATGGAGCATTTTATTTTTTTCTGGGGAAGAACTGGAAACAAGTACTTTGTTATCCTCTTGGGAACACTCTAAAACACGTGTTGGCAAGTTTCCCCCTAAATTTGTTGACCCAAAAAGCAGCTTGAACTTTTTTCCTGTTCACCAACTCAGCCGGTCAGAGTAGGCCCACAATTTCGGTGCCCCCCAACTAGGGCCAACATTCAGTTGGCAGGAAGCATGAGCCAGCTCGCCTTGCTCCTGGGCTACTGCTGGCGCCTCAGGTCTTGCCGCAAATCGCCCGCCAGGCCTCCTGGGTCCACAGTTCCACTTGTCAGCAGGGGTTTATCCGACTGTGATACAAGTTGGACTCCCTTCTTTCCACGGAAATTCGTCTTTTGGGTTCGGCCCTTGTTCCATGTCCCTCAGGCCTTGTCAGTGGAACCTGTCGATGTTTCCCACGCTTGGGATCCTGTCCCAAAAATTTGGCGGCAAGGATTGGCGGACACCCAGGAGCCTGGATCGAGCCTGTGGCTCTTTCTTGGGTCAATCAGCTCGGCAGGGGTTCCATTGCCTGAAGACTGTGTTTTTTTTTCCAGGGGGCGGAGTTCTCGACAGCCCAGCCACAAAGAAATGTTGGGAGTCGCATTTTTTTGAGTACTACAAGCACCCAATATAAAAGGAAGCAAGCCCTAGATTCGGGGCTGGGTTTGACTCCATCCCTGGGGGGGGGCTATCCCTGGATAACCCCCCCCCCGTTGGGGTGCATGATGATCGGATGATGGATTTGTGTAGGGAAATTCGGAATTCGGCTCAGATGACCCACAATCAAAGAGGGACATTCTGAGCCACAAATGGTTGCGGGAATCCGCCTGTTCCATTCTTTACATCATGGGGGCTGGAAAGGAGGGAGGGGGGAAGGGGGAGGAGGGAGCCCAAAAAATCCCTTAAACCCTTAATAAGGCCTGGTTTAGGGCTTATTTGGGCTCCCTCCCCCTCCCCTCCCTCCTTTCCAGCCCCAATGATTACATGGTTCGTAGACCATTCTTTTTGCACCAGGTTTTGATTGCGACTTTAATTTGAGCTTGGGTTATCGACCTTAACGAGGCAACGCGGAAACGGGAGGTTCCCATGCACCAGCCCATGGTTTTTGGTGGGACGTATCTATTTTACCCGCAAGGCAGAGGAGCAACCCCGGTTAAACCGGTTTCTCATGCGGGCAGTGAAGGAGCAGAAAGCAACCGAGTATTTGTGGTAGACCATTCTTGCTGGTGCGAGAGATGCCTCTCGGTCCCTGATGCATGGAGTCTGACCCCAAAACAAGCACCATCCAATTCATTGGTGATGTGGTCCAATCTTCGGGAATCCCAAAACGGTTCATTCCAACTCGTTCCCCACCGACGGATTCCGCATCGCAAGCCTAAAAAAGAAACCCAAATCAGGTTTTGGATGCCGATCCGATGTTCAGTGGCACCATCTATGTTTCCCTTTGTTGTTGGCTGCCCCACTAAACATGGTCCCCAAAAAGGCTTCCCCATTTTTGTTCCCCGGGTCACTGCACACCTGGCACACCCGAGCCTCAGCTCCGGATTTCCCAGGCGCGGAGCTGGAGGACCAGCAGGCCTTGGAGGTGCTGCGTGCAGCCCTGGACTTCGGGGGCGAGGACGGATCGGCTTCCCGAAGCGAGCGCTCGGCGTCCCCGCCCGTCGCGTTTTTTTTGTTTTTTTCCGCGCGGGGGGAAAACAAAAGACGCCTTCCCCCCTTGCATGTGGGCAATCCGAAGTGATCTGCTCCGAAGTCATGATTCGCTGGGTTATGTAGGTGGCCCATATTCTGTGAATTGCGCCATCCACTTCCTGACGCGAATGGGGCACTCCACCCAGCTCGTGCAATAAATCCATTTGGGTATGGATCAAAATTAAACTACCAGGGGACCGCAGGTTTCGGTCCATGTTTCCATTTCCAGGATTCCATTTTGGGTGCATATTGTCCCCTGTTGATTTTGAAGGGAATCATTTTTTCACTACTGGGCATTGTTTTATTTTTGTTTCTAGGGGACTTAAGCAAATGGAGGCACCGTGGAGATTGTTCTTTAGGGGTTGTTCCTGGTTGAGAAGTCGCAGTGGCTGAATGAACTGTTAGAACAAACATTGATCGAATAATGGTTTTTCCACCAATGGAGTGTGCCAAAGGGGTCATTCCATGTCTCATTCCCTGAGCACCAGCAAGTTCCATCTGCTGAAATTAATATGTCTTTACTCTTTTCCCTTCTTGGCTTCAAAGGGGATTTGTTTTATCACTGCTGGACATATTTTTGCATTTTTCCCAGGCGGCGAAAAAGCAAATGGAAGAAAGTGAGGAGGAAAACCCACCATCTTGAGGCTATGACCTGACACATACCCATGTCAGTTAAGGTGGCCTTGGCGGGTGCTTTTTTTCACAGGAAAAGCTGAAGAAACCACCCGACCTCACATGAGGAGAGAGATCGGCTGAGCCGGGAAACATGCGGGGTTTGGCTCCAAGTTTTCAGAGGAGACCCCATAGAAAACCAAGCGCAGCTTATTACCAGGGGGGTGGGAGAGGTCTGATTCCCCACATTTCAGCCAGGGAGATCCCTATTCAGAACCAGGTCCCCCAGTAGTGCCCTTGTACCCTTTTTTTGGGAGGGTTCCCCTACTAAAACAGACAGGAAAAAATCGAGTGCCAACTATACTAACCTCTCAAATCTGGAGAACCTAGATGAGCTAATTGGTAGTTATGCAAAAAATCATGAGGGGTTCTCTTCATGGTTGTTGGGACACACATTTTACATTTCTGCTCAGGGTCGTGGGATCAAGGGGTTTATCCCCACTTCTGTGATACAAGGGAATCCCCTTTTTTTATGGGGGTTAGTCTTTGGGAAGCTCTTTTTGTTGTATCACAGAAGTGGATTCCATTTCCCACAGCCCTGTTTCTGCTTATTGTGGTTTGGTGGAAATCCAAATAAACTGAGGTTGATTACGGAGTCACCGGTATGATCGGTTTGCAGAGGCCCGAGGCTCGGCCGGGCTCGTAGGAGACACCTCGTGCCGGATTAGTGCTCTGCTCAGTGCGGGAGCGTGGCTGGTGCCAAAAAGCGCTTTGGGATTGGTCATGTGTTCTTCCCAAATAATGTTGGACCCTGTTTACACCACCCCCACCCCCACCCCCGCTAGGAGTGGAACCAATCAGTTGGACCCTCTTTAAGCGAGATCCTGGGGGTCTGGGAGAACAGTACTTACTTTAGTATTGCCAATTCTACTTTAGTATTGCCAAGGCTGACCCTCAGCTTCCCAGTACTTACTTTAATATTGCCAATTCTACTTAGTTACTTTAGTATTGCGGGTCAGATACCTAGCACTTACTTTCGTATCGCCCAGGACCTGTTTTTCAGCCACCCCCAACCAGGTTAGACACATTTCAGAGGGCCCCAAAACAGTCGCGTTGAACGAGGATCGCGGTTTCTCTGGTGGGCACCCCCCCCTTTGCGTGACTGGTTGCCCGCACTTTCTTGTAAGGAAGTTATCTTAAATTTGATGGTTTGGGGACCACTTCAAGAGATCCTGTTTGCCCGGATTTGTTTGCTCGGGTGTTTTGCTCGGCTTCTTTGCCAAGTTTGTTTGGCCCATGCTTAATCGGAGGCTTAGCCCTGGACAAGATCAAGAGAGTCAAAAAACAGAGCACTGTTTTTCTGTTTTTTTTTGGGGGGGATAATTGCTGCAATTGAGGACCCCAAAACAGTCACAAGATCCTGAATTACGAAAAAAAATGCTACAATAGAGTGGACTATTAATAAAGGAGGTGTAGCATTAGACCAAAAGGCCATGGGTCATCCATTTGCTTAAGAACATGTTTTTATTTTCCCTTGTTGCTTTTAAAGGGAATCTACTACTGGACATATTTTTTTTAAAGGGGGGTTAAGCAAATGGAAGGGGTGGTTTTTCCAATTCAATTCCTCTACTGAGCGTCGATGGCAATCCAACTTTACCGAAATGTGCTGCGGTACATCGGTTGTCTTTGTTGACAGAAGGAGGCGTTCTGTGTGACGTTGGGAGTATATACTCACTATAATCCGATGACATTGCAAACTACTACACATTTGTCTAGGGGTACCTTCCCCATTCTTTCCAGGCATCCTTTGTTCTACAAAACCACCCAAAAACCTGGGGAAACAGCTGTTTTTTTTTTTTTTAAAAAAAAAACAAGAACGATGGTTGAGAAGAATGGGGAATCAAACCCTAAAACGTGTGATGCCTACAGATGTTCGGCGGTGTCTATGGGTTGTCGAAGTTGAACCACCCCCCTGTCCAATATTCATGGGAGGGGACAGGGGGCCTGTTCATGAGAATGGTACTGCTAGTCTTCCAAATTCCTCCTGTCCCTTCCTGTGATTGTTGGACGGGTACTATTTGGGCCATGAATTTGACAATGCAAAATTTCGGGGCCAGTTTGGTTTCAAGTTGCCGTTAGCAATTCTGTGCTGATACCTAACTCCCACCACGCTTCCGGCCCTTCCAACCTGTTTGCCCCACGCACCAGCTACCTCCAATCAAGCCCGATACTATTTTCTGATCCAACGCCAACAAAACCCCGGCTGTTTCGAGGCCACGCCGGCAAAACCTTCAGGGCTGAGGAAACCATGCCAGCAAACGCGTCGCAACCAATTTTTTAAGGCTTTGCTGAGTGTACGCCAGAAACCACCATTGCATTTCAGGCGTGGCATAAGGTGCAAACAGGACTTCTCCCTTAAAGAACGGTTTCCATGTGGCCAGTGAATTAGATCCAAAGGCCCTGGTGAACTTCACCTGGGGCTGGTGTTTAAAAAGCGGAGCCAAACCATCAGACTGGGACCCAAAAACTATGGTGAATGATCATTTCAGGATTGGACCCCCGTAGAACAAGTCGTTCTCATTTTAGGAGGTCTCCTAGAATCCCCCTTCCCGGCCCCCCGTTGGGACCAAAGGATTTTCCTTCTTGGTGGAGGGCCCTCGATTTTCTTGTTGCTTTGGTAGGTGGCGCTCAACTCCATTTGTGACGCCCGGCGCCGCATGGGAGCTGCAGGCGGGCGTCGAGGTGAGGGTGCGGACGGTTGGGAAAAGTCCAAAGTCCAAAGTTCGACTTATTTGTGGGTTTAGTTCGGAAAACCCAACTTGATTTCAACCAAAAAGTTAAAGTCTAAAGATCCATAGGTGTCCTTTGACATCCTTTTACCATTTCTCTTTTGGTTGGGAGGGTCCTACTAAAATAGACAAAAAAGAAAAAAAGGGCACCCTTATTCCAATCTCTCTACTGGAGGACCTAGTTTCCCTTTATCAAGGTGCACCCCTAAAAGTGATGGGTTGAAGGAAACAACCGATTTCAGTTTCTGACTTTACCCCAGAAACACTGAGGACCCCCGATCCCGAAGAAGCCCTGTGGTGGCTAAACGGCGACGCCAGAATGACCCCAATCCCGTCCCCAAGAGTTTGCAGTTCGAACGGCCAGACACCAGCCTGTTTGTCCGTTACCCTTTGGGGCCTTTTAAACACCATGGAAAAGTGTACTTGATGCATTGGCATGATCTTTCATGGCAACTTGACGGCGAAGCCAGCTTGGTACAAGCACTACTTTTTGCTTGCTGGAAAGGGATGTTCTCCCTTCAAGGATGCCCAGCAACTGCGGGCAGCGCGTTTTTTTCGGGCTAAGAAGTGGGCCAGGATCCTTCGCGAGGAGCTGCTTCAATCTGGGATCAACATTCTCCCCAACACACGAGGAGCTATGCACCCGCCCGCTAAGGCCTTCAAGATCTATACTAAAGCCAATGTTTCCCATGTCAACACGCACTCGCCAATTGAAAGTTTCAGGAACGCATTGAACCGGCTTTCAACCCTTGCTTCAACACCACATATTTCCGCACGTTCAGACTAATTCTTTGGCTATTGTCGAAACCATGTCGTTCAGCCAATGTTTCAGCCAAAGTACTTCAACCAAGATTCAAACCCACATTCAACCAAGCTGTCCAATCCATAAAGTGATTGGGAAACATTCTACACAGGGCTCATTAAACATGGGCAGAATTCACCGTGTTGTTGTTTGTTTGGCAATGCAACATGTTTTTGACAAACTGAACTCACCATCTTGCGGGTGTCTTGCCTTTTTGGCAACCTTTTGGTTTCCGCCATCAACAAGTGGTCACTTGCGTGTCGGATTCCGGGTGAAACGTTCGTACAAGCGTCGGATTGAACTTCGGCCCATCGCCAGAGATTGGCAGAGAGCAAAGCTAAGAATTCGATGGGATTTGCTTTGTGTTGGCCTCAGTTGCTTCTGCTTTACCATTCACCACGCAGAGCTTCTAGGTTCCGCTTGTTGACTACCCCAAGACAGACTTCTAAACCCAGGGGTTCCACTTTTTTTTTGGGGGGGGGGGGGTATTTTAGAGCCCCTGCCGCGGTTGGCGTCTGAATTTCGGGTTCCGCCGAAACCTTGGCGGACGCCTTCGCCTCCAAACCGCCTCGATTCGGTTTGCCTCGATTCGCCTCGCGCGGAGCGCTTGCGGAGGCCAGGCCTTGGTGCCCTCGAGAGCTCTGCTGCGGTGCCTGGAGAGTGCCTTGAGCACCGGGCACCGGGAGCTGCTGCAGGGTCTCCTGGCAGAGGCCGAGATGAGAATGTTCGCGTCGGGCGGAGCCAGGAGCCGGGTGGTTTTGGGGCCGCGTTTTGCTTGGGTGCCAATTGGGTTTTTGAGGACCTCTCCCCCCTGGCCCAAGCAAGATGGAGCCGGTGGTGTTGGGGGCCCCGTTTTTTGTTGGGGGCCAATTTGGTTTTTCGGGACCCCCGAACAAAATGGCTGCGGTGTTCCTCGTGGCCCTACCCCGAAAGCAGATGGGTCCCTCCGCCCAGTTCAACTTGGTTGGAAGGTTTTTGTGAAAGGAAAATGGTCAACTGCCAAGAAAGGACTGCGCCTTTTATGTTCCTCCACTCTAGGAGGGGATCCTCACAAATTTCGTCAACACCCTGCGGACGCACCAACAGTTGGGAGCAAATGACCTGGGGTAGCGATGTAACCCATTTCCGGTTCAGGACTTGCACTTTGAGAAGAGATCAGATCGGGTTGCTTCACCGATTGCTGGTAAAGGGAACTCAGAGGAAACCGACCCACTTCTACCCAGGTTTGAAAAAAATGATGCTGGGAGCAAGTTACTTCTGCTTGGTATGACAATCAGTATAAGGATTCCGTTTTGTTAAACGAAGCATAGTCATGACCCATATTGGGGAGTCTTTACATCGGCACATGTGGCGTGTTTTTCTTTACCAGCTCAAAACAGGGACGAGCCACCCGTATTCTTGCTGGTGCTCTGTCAGATTAAATAGCTGTATTCGTTTTTTAGTGGCTAGTGGCGGTGGTTATGTTGGTAAGTAAGTGAAACGCAGGCCGCGGAAGCTCCGCGGAAGCGGCGCGGAAGCTGCGACCTGTTATGTTGTTTCAAACTATTGGCTTGCCATGTTACACGCTTGTACCAAAAAGTTACGATTCTCAAGCTGGATCTCGGAAAGGTCACCTCGCGTACTACATCTGTGCATGAAAAGTTTCAGATCAACGAGCTGGAGCTGAGAAAGTGGCCTTCGCGTACTACAATTGTACTAAAATTTGCGATTCTCGAGCCGGAGCTCGGAAAGTGCCCGACGCGTACTGAAATAAAAAAAGCAATAAACGCGCCTTTTCGTTGTGTAAGGGGACGCCCCTTAACTTGTTTTGCAGGCCCACAAACCATTGTAAACCGATACAGAGCAAAACAAAAAACGATACCCCCAGAAGCCATCAAGACACACATCAGGTCCAAGCTGTTGTCGCAAACCAAGATTGCGGAATCAGACATTTGCAGGGCCCAAACTGATACCCAAACCGATGCCCAACCGATACCCAACTCAGTAGCTGCTGTACAAATCAAACTGACCATGCCTGGGCAAGCAAACGGTTTGGTTTGAACGATGCCCCGAACGATGCCCAAACGATGCCCATATCGCTGGCATAGCCCGCAAACTGGAACCAAGAGCCTGTCCCGGAAAGTTCTCGAGATCTTCTAAGGAGATGCCTTGGTCTGGATCTGCTGAATAACCAAACGCAATTTCACAGCTGACCAGAGCAGATGAAGAGCATTCGCAGCTATGGATGCCGCAGAAGGTACGCTTTGTGCCGCGGAAGCGGCGCGGAAGCGGAGGGATCGCCGCCTTTTTTCTCAGTGTTTTACGGAAACCCTCCTGTAGGGAATGTGGGAATGAACCCAGGCTTTGGTCCCCTTAAAGGAACCACGAAATGGATGGTTTGTCTCGGAGTCATTCCATTTCCCAGTATAAGTGAAGGTTAGTACGGAAACATCCCGGCCAGAATGAGTCGCGGCCGTCTTTGTAGTTCTTTCCATTGGTTTGGGTGTGCACCATGTTCTATACCGAGCGGTTTTCCTCGTGACTGACGTATTGGTCATGCCTAGATTGCCAAGTGGCCGTTTTTTTTCTCAGTCGCCGCTGCCGGTGTTCGGGGTAAAGTGCATGGAGCCCAGGGAGTCCAAAGGCCGTTTCGAGTTACGGAGGCCATTTAAACACGGATGTTTTTTTTCGGCCTTTTTACGGGGTGTTTACGGCCGTTGACAAAAGGCCTAAGTCACGGCCGAGGAAGCTCTGGGGAATAAGATAAGCAAAGAAGTGCGGCCCGCCGCTGGCGATCGATCCAGGTACCGAGTTTGGCCCAGGCTGCCGGGCTTAGTTCTTTGCATTGGTTTGGGTGTGCACCGTTTTAATACCTCAGCTGTTCAGTGGCACCAATTATTTTCACTTTTTTTGGTGGCTGCCCCACTTAAAATGGTCCCAGCCCCAAAAAGGGTTCCCTCTTTTTTTCAGGGTCACTGAACAACTGAGATACCGCACCGGTTTTCCCTGTGACCCAAGTATTGATCATACTCTTCCGTTGGGTTAAGGTACCTTCATTTTTTGGTGAACCGCGCTGGATGCGACCTATGTCAAAGTTGGTACGTATTAAGCATATGGTCAAATCCAGCTTATCTTGATTGCTATTGGGTAACAGATCTTTAGACTTTGACTTTTTGGGAATTCCCTTGGGGTGTCATTATCCCTGTAGCATGAAGCCAATGGAGGTACCGAGTTTTGCCCAGGCCCGGGCTTGGAGAGAAAAAAAGAAGTCGAACCACTCGAGCCAGCGGTGGAGATGGCAGGTCTTTGCCTTGCTGGCAGACAAGGAGGATCGTCCCAAGGAGCTGCAGGCCGGAGGGGGGGTCCATTGTTTCTGTTTGTTTGTTTGTGTCTAGGTCCCCCAGCTAGGTGCCCTTTCTCACCCCTTTTTTGGTTGGGAGGGTTCCCCTACTAAAACAGACTGCGGAAAAAGGGTACCCTTATTCTAACCTCTCTACTGGAGGACCTAGATGTGTTTGTTGGTTTGTTGGTTTGTTGGTGTGTTTCGTTTGTGTTTTCGTTTGTTTTGGTCGTGTGTTAGTTTGTCAAGTAGTTCTGTTGGGGGGGCAACAAGTTGCTTCGGAGACCCCGTTTCATTTCCCTTCAAACCGGCGGACCCTAAAAATCGCATGCACACACGGAACCACGTAGTTGTCCACCGACATCTATGTTGCACCTTGCTTTGAGGGACGAGCAACTGAACGCGGCTTGCTTGCTTTGTTTGAAACAAGCAAGCGAGCACTTGTCTCCCATGATGTTGCCTTCGGACAGCCGCGCCTTGTGCAGAGACCCCACAGCTTTCGGCTGAAGCTCTGCTTTTGGCATTTGACCCCCCTTTCAGCAGGTCTCCGACGTTTGGCTCACCCGTTTCGCCAAGTCCGCTTGGCCGCTTGCGAGAAGCCCGAGAAGCTGAAGCCAGGTCCATCGTTTGGCTGGGAAGTAGCAAACAAAAAATTCCATGGGATGGATAGAGCTATAGGGTTCAATCGCATCTAGCCCTTCAAACAAAAACAAAGACCAGAGCTCACTTCCTGGGTTCATGAACTTTAAACTTTTTGGGGCTGGACCATTTTAGTGGTAAATCATACAGTTTGGTTACTTTTTTTGGGCCATCCACTCAGCCAGTGAGGCTTGAAGCAGGTGGCTCGGGGGGCTCCAAGGCACCTCTGGGCTCAGCGTCCGCCTGTTCGGCTGCGAAAAGGTGGACCTGGCCAGCGTGGGGCTTCAGATCCTGGAACCCTTCCTGCAGTCCGAGGAGCTTTAGTCGGAAGGGTTGCAACCCGTCGGATTTGTTTGGAGTCGTGCCCCGTCTTTGGTGGGGTGTACAAGGGAAAGCCGCAAGGGGACAGGAATCTGAAAATGGTTGGTGTTGACAGTGTGGACTGTTAACTTTTGATGCCCCTTGGAAGATTTTGCGCCCTGATTTCCTGGAAGTTGTGCTGTTGGCGCATGTTGGTGGTTAAACATCAACAGTTCCAGACATTGGGGCACTCAACATATGAAGTGACACAAGGTGACTGAAATGGTGTGACAAGGATCTCGACATGGGCATTTGGAGCACTCTCTTCCCATGGCTTCGGAGGCTCGAATCTCCGTGAGCCCGGGAGATTGTGTCAGGGAAGCCCCAAGAAACCGAACCGAACTCCCATGGGAAGCTCCCCTATGGCAAAAATAATGACCCATGGTGCCAAGAGGGGGGAAATTTGGACCTCCAAGAATCCCGGGGGTTCCGTGGAGTTTTCCGCAGAAAAAGGAAAAAAAACGCCAAGGAAGTGGGTCCCCCGGATTCAGGATTCTCCCGGATTCTCAGCTCTTTGATGTGGATCTTCAAGGAGCCCGTGGCCTATCCCACCGGAAAACAAGAGACATCTTTTAGCAAGGGATCAACAAACCGCCCAACACAGAGCCCTGAGTCCGCCTTTTCAAATCGCCTAGACTCAAACCCAAGGATGTGAAAGTTTACCTTGGTCAAAAAGTGGACCTCTGTCCCAAACAACCCAGAGGTGTTTGATTTCCCCCAAGAGGGAACCACCATGGGTTTAAGTCCCCCTTTGTAGGCTGATTTGTTCCCCCAAAGGTGGTGGATTCCCCCCAAGGTGGAACCCAAAAAGGCAAAAAGTGGACCCCTGCCCCAAACTGCGAATTTCTCTGACGGATTTCTGTTGGTAGGAGGAGCTGCTCCGCTGCAACGGCCTGGCGGGGCTCTCCTGCCTGCTTGCAGCGCAGAAGGCGGGCGAAAGCGGCGAAGGGCTGGAGAGACCCCCCCCTGAAAGCGGGCGAATGGGGGGCTTCCCTTGGTGAAAGCGTAGTGGCGCAGTGGATTCCGCCCGGAAGGGCGCCCATTCAAA
>CAUJNA010000590.1:0-67500 GCA_963377175.1 Effrenium voratum | reverse complement strand
ACCCCTGTAAACCATCCAACTGTCAAAAAAGCCCAACACCCGGACTCGGACTCGATCATTCCCTAGCTGCTTAGCCATCGCAGCGGGCGTATGGCGTATGCAGGCATCGACGTGCTACTGGGGGCTCTGAGCACGGAGAAGGGCGTGAACCGAGAGCTGGTTGATGCCAAGCTCGCCACTTGGATAGGGAGCATTATGCGATCCAACTATCCAACTCGCCACATGTCCCGTGGCCACAGGAAAAGGCTGCAGTCTTAGCGTTGGACGAATGATAGAACCCCCCAGACAAATAAAGTCCTGGTTGATGAATTGGGGAGATGTCCCTTTAAGTGGGCAGTCATCACTTTCATGATCATGGCTCATATGGATATGAGATTGCATGGATCAATCTCCATGGAAGCTATGCAGCTAATCTGCAGGAGCTCGAAACTATGCAGCTAATCCGTCTTCGCCTCTTCAGATTCCACATGCTGTTCATGAAGCATCCCTTGAAGGGCCCCGGCAAACGGAGAATACTATGATCCGGTGCCCGATCTCCGAAGGCAAGAATCGGTTTCGACGTCGCCACCACTCGGGCCGGCCGAGAGTGGCGCGGGTTCCATGTCGCTTTGGCTCAGCTCCGCCAGCATCCGCTTCCCCAGGCCCTCAAATTGGACCCACCGCTGCACGTGGACCGCAATCCCAGGGAAGAACCTTGGGACTGGAGCCGGGGGTCGACCCCCGTCCTGGCTTTCCGGACCGGTCCCCTCCTTCCGTGGACTGAGAAGCAGCGGGTGCGGCTTTCCGCCCAAGATATCAGGGGCCTTAGGCCCCTTGATTGCCACCTTTCGTATCGCACTTGGTTACAGGCTTGTCAGGAACAAGATTGCTCAGTTCCACGCAACAGCGGAGTTATGCATCAATGAATACTATTGTGGGTTGCCTAGGTTAGATACCTTTTTTACAACCTCAAAACTGGTTGGTGTCTTGTGGTTTTTCACTAAGAACCGTCTAAACGGCGTTTCTAGTAGGCGTGGCGAAAACATCCTTTGGAGCTGTAGGCGTGGTGACATTTCATCCTTTGGAGTTGTGGGTGTGGTGAAAACATCCTGTGGAGTTGTAGCAATGGTCATGGACTTAGGAACCTATGGGAAATCCAGACTCCAAGCCAGCCATAATGATTCCTAGGGAGCCATCATCACCCCACATGGAACGATGGGCTCCGCGGATCGAAGGTGGCAGTACTGGCCATCATGGCGGCTCACAACAAGGACGTCCGTGACGAGGTCTTCGCGCCTTGGAGCAAGCCAGCCGCAGAAACCGAGTCTGGCTGTTGGTTGGAAAGGGATCCAAGGAGTTGGAGAAATCCCAAGTTGCTTTTAAACAGGGAGCTAAGGAGCCACCAGGTCTGCAAGGACCTGGTAGTTGAATTGTTTGGGGCTCAACTAAGGTAAGGTTGACTCCATTTTTGTTCAAGCCCAGCTTACAAATAGCGGGGGCCTCCAAAAGTGGTGATTCCCCACATTTCATCCAGGGACACCCCCTACCAATAAACCGAGGTTGATTAATATCTTGATTGCTATTGGGTTGGATCTTTAGACTTCAACTCTTTGGTTGAAATCAAGGTGTTTTCCACCAACCCCCCAAGAAGTGAACGACTTTTTGCAGGGGGGTCGTTGCAGCAACCAAGATATGGGGTCGACGTTAGTTGCCGCTGGACTCCAAAGCGATGTCTTGGTATCGGCTTTTGAGCCATCGGTTTGCTGCGGCCACGTTTTGTTGGACACCTAGGTCCCGCATCCGAAAAGGGGGCCTTTCTATAGATGTCCCATGTTGTTCTTGCGCAAGTAGAACAATAGAACATCAAGTTTTTCAGGGATCTCCAGCTGGTATTCACTTGCTCTGCCCAAAGCCATGCAGAGAATCAGAAAGCCGCGGCACCTACGAATGGCTGGTTCTCCCTTTTCCTTTGTCTGCCTCAGTTTTTCAGTGGGGGGGGTCGCATGTTTAACTTTCTGAAAAGAGAAAGTGCGAATCACAGGAGGAAACAACCCCCATGAATCCCGAGGGTTGAATCCAGGGTCACCTCGCGCAAGCGAGAAAGGACCGCGTGGACTTCATGATGGAGCTGCGCTTTGCTTTGGACACAGCCCGTGAAAGTCCGCCCACCGCATTTTAGTCGAGCCGGCTGGCATGGTTCATTTTGGAGCCGGATCAGAGGTTTGTCAAACCGAGTGATACATGTTTGTGGGAATCAGCCACGAGGGATGTGTCCACCGCAACCGTGGGAACCATGGTGGTTCGTTCGTCTACAAACTGGCGTGGCGCGGGGGAAGGAGACCTATCAGTATATCAGTCCTATGACAGGAGCAAGGCCCTGCATCAACTGAACGGTGGCCTTGTCCCGATGGCAGTCTGGGAAGGGGCGTGAATGTTTGGCGCATGCGGACGGGAAGTCCCGAGAGCCTACCAAAAAGAACGGCCATGGCTATGGGGGGGGGGGGTGAGTTTTGAAAAGAACAATGTAGGTCACGCCCATAGCGACATGTCAGTACTAGTGTGGCCCCTCAACGATCCTTCTGTCCAGACTGATCGCTGGCTGGACGACCAGAAGTGCAGTTCGCAGAGACCGCGGGAATTGCCATCTCCTTGCGGGGGCGGACTGTCGGGGGGGGCACGCTGCGAATCCGAAGATGGCACGAGGCCGCCAGAGTCTCCTCATGAAGACACTCCTTTCGCACCACTTAAGAAACCATGGAATGATTCGATCCCCCTGGAGATACCAACAAACAGTGCTTTCACATGGTTTTTAGGTGGTGCCGGATTTCGTCCATCCATAGTATTATACCTTTGTAACCAAGCAGACATTCGCGGAATTCGAAAGGAGACAGGTCCGGTACTCAAAGAATTCTTTCCGCATGTTGCAGCCCAATGTCGAGCGGGGAAAAACCAGGGTGTCCAGGTCCTCCCCGCCCAGGGGAAAATGGGCATACAGCCACTATCTACCAGCACGGAGGGGCATTTACTCCCCTTCGTTGCCTGGAACATGATCTAAGGGATCAAACGCTGGGTAGAGTAGGAACAGTGTTTCTGGTGATTCTCATGGTTTTGGGTGGGCCATTTTACGCCCTCCATGAGTCATGAGCGCTAGATTTTGTCCTTTGTTGCAGTCCGTCCCCTTGTTTGAGCTGACTGAACACCAGCTGGTTGGGCTCCTGTTGGTGCTTTGCTGTTGGAAAAAATCTAGCTGGGACCTGTGGCTGGTTTGCTTCCTTTGTCCTTCTCTATGTCTCACCTCGGCTTGCTTCCTTTGCCCCAGTAGTGCCCTTTTACCCTTTTCCGGGGCAGGCTTCCCCTACTAAAATAGACTACAGAAAAAAAGGGTACCCTGCTTCTAACCTCTCTACTGGAGGACCTAGTTGCTGTTCGTCTTGGTAATCTCACTTGGTCAAATGCCATGTGATTTTCCCGGGTGAGGTGAACTTGCTTCGCCAGGCGTGTTGGCCGCAGAAGGCCGCGAGCAGAAGCGGCAGGCGGTCGGGCGGAAATGGGCGACGCATGTTTCGCCGTGGGAGTTGTTCTGAGCTGCCTAGGGAAAAAGGCCAATGGTCCTTGCGCAGTGAACTGACAGACCCCAATTTAAGTTGGGCAAATTCATTCCAGGGGGTTGTGGCCGAACATCGATTCTCTGACCGCCAACCTCCTGGATCTGGGGAATGGGGGGGTGGGGAGGGGCAGGGGGTTGGACCGTTTTTCTGTGAACAAACAGTTCGCTTTTTTCTGGTCAGGAGCTTCTCTTCGGACGATCTTCAGAAGAACTGGGTCTATTCGGATGAATCCCAAGTTGACTACTACTGCTCCACAAATCGATGCTCTTTTTGTGGTCGTATGCTCCTCTTGAAAGACAAACGTGTTTTGGATGTCCAGTTGAGGTACATGGCCAGGAACGGCCTTGGAATGACAATTTGTTTTTATGCCACGAAAGAACCGTGGGTCCGTTTTTGCTTAAGAAGGGTACCTCTTCTTCGTGGTTTGCAAGGAAGACCAAAGGCAAACCTTGCCCCCTCATATTTTGGGGCCGAAATGCAAACAGACACACACACACAGTCAGAACTTGGCGATCGTGAGGCGCGGCGGTTGTGCAGCGGCCTCTACGAGAGCTTCGCCTGCCTTTCCATCCACGGGGAGTTTAAGGCGCAAAAAGTGGGGGGGGCGAGCTAGGTGGTCGAAACCTCGCGCAAAAATCCCCTCAACACTGCACGCACACGCACATGCAGGCGGGTGTGTGTACGCGCGGATCTCGCAAAGTGGAAAGCGGGCCAGTACTCGGCGGCAGGTTCCGATTGGGTGAATTTGGCAACATGGTGACACGCCATGTTGCCAAAGATCTGAAGTGGAAACAGGGCCGGTAGATTCGGGCAGGTCCCCTGTTGGGATATCTCGGCGAGTTGCCAGGGACCTTCAGGTGAAGTGTGCTGTTTTCTGTTCCGCCGATTTGTTGCCGGAGAAGCCCAAAACCAATGAGGACTTAAGGACTTCTAGCCTTTTGTTTGACATCAAGGACCAACACGTTTGGCGGCCTGAAGCTTTTCGGGGAAGATTCGGACCGGATCAGGAGCTGCTGGGGAATTCCAAGAAGACCCTGGAGGCATTGCAGGCGCTTGCCCTGGAGGAGGACGGTTTCTACATCTGCAGTTCTCGGAGCCATTTGAGCCACAATCAAAACCGATTCGGGTAGATGAAGGTTAATAAGGGACAATCCCAGCCATGAATGGTGTTGCGGCCGCCTTCTTAATTCTTTACATGGTTCTGGGTTCACCATTTTAATACCGGGTTTTGATTATGACTCATTTGGAGAACGGCCAATGGGTCGTCTCTTGCATCCTGGTAATTATACCCTCCCACCCTTTTCACGAACCTGACGTGCGGGACCGGTCCCTAAACAGACGATGGCCCAAACCAGGAACGATTCCCCAGGTCCATGTTAATTGGTGGGAGGGGTGGACCAGTGGGCTTTGTGCGTTGTAAGACACTCTGTGTCCAGGTGCTAACTGTCGGACAGATGAATGTCTTTGCATGGTGATTTCGAGAACCTTCAACTGTATTGCTACTCGGAGACCTAGCTTGATTTGGCGCAGTGGAGAATAGGAGCAGGGCCGAAGGAGGAACCGCCAAAGAAAGAGGGATTTGTGAGCTCGCCGTTGGTGCAACGCAACTGTGGATAAACATGGCACCCCGACTCAAAGGCGGATTGTAGTACACGAGTCAGGGTCAAACTATGCGGTTACCCTAAAAGAGATGGGAGAATCAGTAATTCCTTGAGTTTTCAGCAAGTCTCCCAGTGTCCTTTTGAACCTGCTATGAATTTATGTATCGAAGCTCATGTTTCCGTGCATAGTCATCATTGTTCTTGTCCCAACTAGCTTTTAGCGTGGGCACTCAGCTTGGTGGTTTGGTGGTTAAGGAGTGGCGTCCCATTTACCCTCAACAAGAAGCATGGGGTTCAAATCTTAATCCAAACCGCTAATTCGTGGGAAGCAAGAAAACATGCGGTGCCAGGCGCGCCCTTAGGCTCAGGCTCCTGCACTCAGGTAGAACTCAGGTCGCAAGCCCACCTCGGTCCCTTCCAATTGGTGGCTTGGATTGGTGGCTTGCAGGGGACAAATTTTATATTCCAAGCCGAAACGTCCTTGGGTAACCCTCAGTTGGCAGTTGGGATTGAGGAAACCCCTGACTTTCAAACCAAGGTCCCCCAGTAGTGCCCTTTACCCTTTTTTGGTTGGGAGAGTTCCCCTACTAAAACAGAAAACAGAAAAACAAATTGGGTACCAACTGATTTCCACCTCTCAACTCTGGAGGACCAAGAAACTAACCCAAGCGAGCGAAGGCTCCGCGCCCAAAGTTTGGCGCCGAAAAAATCCCATGGCACCGAAGCTGCAGCGCCTGGAGACCCGGCGGGTGGAAGAGGACGCCAGGAGCAGCGCCAGCCGCAAGCTCTGGAGGCGCCTTGTGCTCGCGGCTCGCGGCTCGCGGGTTCGGGTTTGGGGTGCGGTTTGCTGGGCTTGGTTGCTAGGGGTTTCGTTTTTGTTTTTTTTGTGGGTTTTCCATTGAACCCGAAAACAGGTTACGGTTGCTGCTGCGGTTTCTTGGACTTTGACTTGAAGTTTTTCGGGAATTCCATGGAGTTTTCCATTGCACCCACAGCAAGTTGTTCACTCTTCGCAGAGGGAGCGGTACAGCACCCATGCGGGTCAAGTCTTGATCCAACAGTGGGGTATACAACTCACGTCGGAGTGGGTCCCTGACCCTTTGGACATCATGGTGGGGATTCATGTCCACCAACCACTGAGGTTGTACCCTATAAACAAAAATATAGCGCCATGTGTTCTGATGTGGCTGTGGGTCAAAAATAAGTACCCAAAATGGAACCCTGGTAGGTGGAATGGACCAGAAACTGCGGTCCCCGGTTGGTTTAATTTTGACCCACACCCATGTTGCTTCAGGATGTGTCAACCTTGTGTAAACAAGTCTTGGAGGCACAAGAAGTCAGGGGGGTATAGAGGAACGAGAGGAACCCGGCCGAGCCGATTCGACGAAGGCCTCACCCAAGGCCGGGGGGTTCCAGCCTTCTTCCCTTGTTTGAGTCAACTCCGCTCAGCGGATTTCCAAGAGCCGTTCAGTTCCCTTGTTTTTTTCTACTAGGCTAGGTTCCCCCATATTGGGCTGTCGTCTTGTTCAGCTTGTTTGCCTGAACCAGGGATGGTCATGTATGCCCTAGTAGTTTCTGTCACCCCATGTAAAGGTTCCTGATAGAAACAGTTACCCGGCCCACAGGAATTTTGACAGCAGATACGGCAGGTCGTGTCAGAACATGACTTGAGACCCAACGCGGCGGTTTTTCCTTTCATTTCCCTTTAATTGAACCTAAACGTGTACCAAGCCTCCGCAGGCATACGTGGCAGGAAGTCGGAGTCCCCAAGTTAAATATGGTGTGTGTGTGTTGTTGTTTGCGGGTGTTTCGCCATTTTAAAGAGGAACCAACAGGGAACTCTTGTTTATTGTGGGACACATCCGCGAGACATTCCCGCATGTTTGCTGCTTGCGATGCAAGCAGTTGCAGCCTGCCAGGCAGCTGCACGAAGACTTCAGCAGCTGGGCGGAGGTGCACAAGCCGGAGCTCTCCTTGGATGAGCGGCTCGAAGAAAGACGTGTCTTTGTTTGCCAGACGCAACAAGCCATTGCCAGATTATAGTCTAGATCCCCCAGCTAGGTGCCCTTTTACCATTTCTTGTTTGGGGGAGATTTCCCCTACTTAAAAAAAGAAAAAAGAAAACGGGTACCCTTATTCTAACCTCTCTACTGGAGAACCTAGTAGGGGCATTTGTGCCACTGAGCAAAGTTTTAGCCATGAAGCCGTTGCCCCTTTCTTTGCCTTGCAAACCACTTGGGCGTGTCTTATAGGGAGAGCCCCAAAATGGTTGGTTTCCTTGTGGTGTCCCTGTAAATCAACCTCCCAAAAGGGTACCCTGGAAAAAAGTCATCCCCACTTTAGTTGCAGGCTCGGATCAAGTTAGCCCTTCTCGGCTGCATGGAAGTCGCCCAAAGTTTCTTGGCTCTTGGCCCGCAGGACCTGTGTTCATCTCGAAGGCCCTGGATCCGAGGCACATGAGAATACGAACCGCAAATGCCAATGCTGATCAAGCATGATACTAAAGCTGATTGATCAGTTTCCATAAACTGATCAGATCAGTTTCCACAAAGCAAAAACTGATCATAAAACTGACAATGGTGTGTTTCCGTATTGTCGAGGACTGATTCAGAGCCAGTGGCACATAAGCCGTCGGAGATAGTCCTGCACGGTTCTTCTCTCCTTCACCATTTAACAAGGGCAACCTTTGCATAGCAGTTGAATGCCGTCGTGGATGTTAAGCTTCATAGATGAACCAAAATTACTGCTCAGATCCTCCCACCCAGCATGGAACCTGAATCTAGCGGGTGGGGGGGGGCTCAAAATGCTGGGTGGCTTTGTGCATCCCTCAGGGGTTCCAAACGGCGCCGTACCTTACCTTTGACATCTCCCCCCAAATCTGGAGTCTCCTCCAAACCTATCCAGCTGCAATTTTAGGGTTGACTCAATACGGCTGATTTTTTTGATTTTTCGGTTCAATCCTATCCCGCTGTATATTTGATGGTTGACTAAGTCCGACCCTGACCCTTGTTCTATGTTTTGAGTCCCCCACTCGGGCGAAGAAATGGACTTCCGTCTCTGCCTCCCAGGCAGGTGGTGGCCTACCTGCGAGGCCTCTTCTTTGCCGGCCAGGCCTGGGGATCCACGGGGGATTCACAACTCGGGGGGTGTGGGAGCCCAAATGAACAGCGGACAAGTTCCAAGCTCAGATCTCAGTCAGGGCTTGGAAGGATTTCAGGTGGATTCCTCTCCAGGGCCTCTGGACTTGATGGAATTTCAAGTGCCAAGCACTGCGATTCCCTGCTTTGAGTTGAGGCGAAGGCGGAAAGCGCCCCATCGACCGATTTTGGGGACTAGTTTCTAGGGATTGGTCATTGGTCGTGGTTGCTGGTCTGTTCCTTGGACAAGACACCTATGGGTTTAAAAACGTAGAGGTGGTACGTGTCAAAAAATTGACGCCCCCAGCATGGGCCTGTAATTGATGGAAGCTTTAAGATTGGCTTGCCCGAGACAAGTGATAGTTGGTTCCTTTCTTGCCTTGATGTTTTTCGCGGACACCCTACTCACTCAGCACAGGAGATAGTTTTTTTTGTTTTTCCAGCCCCCATCAATCGAGCGAAGCTAATTCTTCAAAGACAATCCAGACCCCTGTTAATCCCCCAGGTTTCCGCAAACAATGATCATGTGGATGGATGTGTTTTTTTTGTTTCTTCCTGACTCCCTTTTCATTCAGCACATTCTCCCTTGGGGGTCCCGTTTGTCACACAAAGCCTATTTGTGTGTGTGTGTGTGTGTTTTCAGGGCAATCTACCTTTGTTGGGGTTCCTTTCAACCAACATTTAGGCAGCTCCAGACTGGTGGTTTGGATTGGTTGGGGATTTGACTCTCTGGTTCTGGTAGAGGGGAAATGAGGAAACCACCCCCAACCACCACACCACCCCCAACCACTAAACCACCGGGCTCAAATCCAATGAGTGGGAAGCTGAACCATTGACGTTTTCCCGCCAGGACAGGAGTTTCGGCCTGGAGGTGGTGCGGGCGGTCAAGTTCCAGGCCAGGTGTTTCTTTTTGTTGTTTTCCGACCAAAATGGGTTTGTCTTTGTACGTGGGTGTGTCTTATCAGCCCCTCCTCCTCCTCCTCCTGCTTCTTCTCCTCACCATCATTGTCATTGTCAGCGTCGTTGTCGTCATCATCAGCTTCATCATCATCATCGTCGTCGTCGTCGTCATCATCGTCATCGCCATCGCCATCGCCATCGTCGTCGTCGTCGTCGTCATCATCATCATCATCATCGTCGTCGTGGCGATCGATCATAGGTGGGGCGCTTCACCTGTAGCCGCAGAGCATCGGCGGGTTCACTACTGACCCCCGCCACAACAAAACCAGAACCCCTTACACATGAGGCAGCAAAGAAGCTGCCCTGGCCGCTCCACCGTCAGATCCGCGAGGTTGCTCACGTCAAGCATGACCAGCGCAAAGTACTCCGAGAAGGTTTGTCAGAAGCGGGGACGCGTTTTTGGCATCCTCTTTCAAAGGCGGCACAAGAGGCACATCCCAGAAAGGGTCCATATTTTTGACAACACCCCGCGTACATAAATGGACATAACAGGACTGCTTGCCCCCGACGCTCCTTTCGACACTTTTTTTGGGCGGGCCACCATGGGCTCAAAGGCGACTCGCTCAAGCGCTCCGAAAGCTGTACTGAACCGAACAAAGAGAAGGTGTCTGCAAGCGCTGGGACAAAGGGTTTTAACTTTTTCACCCCACCCCACCCCACCCCAGCCCCTCACACCCCGCTGCCCCTCCCCGCTGCCAGGTGCCTTCTGAGCTCCGCAGCACTCTGCCCCTCGCCGAGCGCGCGGCGAAGGCCTGGCTCTGGCTGGAGCCGGACGAAGCCCAGGCGCTCGCTCGCGCGCGCGAGCGCCCGCTCGCGCGGTTCGGCCGCGTTTTTTCGGCCGCGTTTGGAAGCGAAGGATCAGGTCGCCGCAGGCCGCAGGCAGCCAGAGCAACTAGGTCCCCCAGCTAGGTGCCTTGACCTTCCATTGTTACATAAATTTGTGTCACGAAAGAAAAGTGCTCGGGGCATCTATTTTCGCCCAATGATCCAAAAAGTGCTCGTTCCCCAAAAAGCGACCGTTTCATGAACACGGGCTTCTTGCAAAATACCAAGCGCTACATGTTTTGGATTTGCGTTCGTTTTGCGGGCATTTGCACTCGTTTTGCGGGTATTTGCGCCCGTTTTGAGGCTATGTTTCACATTGGACATGTTTCCACGCAACAGGCTATATGAGATGAGAGAAGCCGCCGCAGTAGCCAAAAATGCTCGAATCCAAAATTGTTCCCGTTCCCCCGAAAAACGCCCGACTAGCAACTTTCTGCTACGAAACACCCAAGGGCCACAAATTTATGTAACGAATGAAGGTCCAGGTGTCCTTTGAAATCCTTTTGTGGGGGAGGGTTCCCCTACTACAAATGACTACAGAAAAAGGGTCCCCTTATTCTAACCTCTCTACTGGAGGACCTAGACAAGCGTGGAATCGGAGCCGGAGCGACCCCCAAAACGAACGTCGAACGGTTCCATGTGAAAAGGGTGGGAGGGTAGCCGTTTGGTGGTTGAGATTGGGATTTGGAGCCCTGGTTCTAGGCAAATGGGACAGAGTCTATCCCCTGCAAAACATTAATCTAGACATTGAAATAGGGGGAAAGCGGGGGCATGGTTTCGATGTTGCAGCTTGTTTAGGATATTGTTTTTTGTTGTCTCCGGTCTTTCAGGGGCCTGTGGCACGAAGGAGAAGCGGGTCTTGCCGCGAAGGGTTGGTGCCCGAAAGGATCGAGCTGGGAAAGATCTTTCTCACTGAGCAGAAGTTAAACTGTTTGCACCAGCATTTGAACCATGCAGGACATATTGCAAGTGGGAAAACGGGCGGAATACCTGTGGTTTGCTGTGAGCGCCCAATTGGCCTTATTGGGCTTTGTTACGGGTGGGCCTCCTTTCTATTGGTGCCTCCTATCATGGCGACAGCTTAATAAACCGCCGAAAGTTTGGGCGGGTGTTTCCACCCAAAAGTTGGGGGTGGGATGGGACATGTGAACCAGGGCTATTCTTCACCTAAGTTCGGTCGCCCAAGGTAAGTACAATAGACATGTATTGTATGGCTGCAGGTTAAAGCCTGATTTTGGGGGAACACACGGTGGGGCCGGGGGGGGGGTCGCATGAAGCGGTGGGACCACAATTTAGAGGGCACAAAATGCCGCGGCTGCATCGGCTTCGGTCAGGTCCGGCGCCGAGCTCTGCAGGCATGCGGCCTGGTGATACGCGGAGGAGCTATGGTGGATGTTCTGGTGAGTAACCCACGCGATTTCCTTTGAAGTTTGATTTGGTGGTTTGGTGAAGGTGAAGGTAAGGGATGGTTGGTCCCCAAATAATCCAAAGCAGCGAATCTGATTGCCTGTGGATTCTACAATCACATCGTTTCGAGGCTCGAGACCCTTTTGACGTTTGAAAGCGGGAGCAAAAGGAGGCCGGTCATTGCTGGTTTCCATGTTTGGAAGCTGCGCTTTCTGAACCAGGACTTTTGTGTAAAATCAATGGGTCACTTTCACCCTGCACACAACACCAACACCTTGCAGACGAATATGAACGCTGCAGGGGTCATCCATTTACAGAGGCCAACTGGGGGGAGCTTCCATGTTAGGTTTTGTTTGCTCAAGAATATGTCTTATTCTCCCTTATTCGTCTTAAAGGAAATCTGTCACTGCTGGACATATTGTTTGATCTTTTTTCCAGGGGAGGGGGCGAACAAGAAGATGGGCTAGGTCCCGCAGTAGCGCCATTTTGCCCTTTGTTGGGGGAGGGTTCCCCTACTAAAATAGGCCACAGACAAAAGTTGGTACCCTTATTCTAGCCTCTCTACTGGAGGACCCAGTTAGGGAGTCCACACAAAGCCACAGACCAATAATCTAGGGGTTGATTCCCCATTCTTTCAACCATCGTTCTTTTCAAACACCGGCCGTTTTCCCTGGGATTGCGGAGAAAGAAGGATCCCTGGGTTCAGCATGAGGAAGTGTTTCTAGAAAGGTAGCTATAAGATGTTGAGGGATTCTGGTACATTGTCTAGGGTTTTGGCACAGTTCCTTGTCTAAGGCTAAGTGAAAGAATGAAAATCTGACTTCCTGAGTTCATGAACTTTAACCTTTTTGGGAAGACCATTTTAGTGGTAAATATAAAGTTTGGACTTTTTGTTGGGCCATCCACTCAGCCAGTGAGAAATGGAAGGTACCAGTAGAGAAGAGCCCATGGGTCCCCAGGCGCTGCGCCTGCCGGCGCTGGCCTCGCGCCTGGGCGCGCTGCTGGGCTTAAGGCCGCTGCTGCGGCTGCAACGGGCGCTGGGCGGCGTGGAGAGTGCGCGGAACGCGGTGGAGGCGGCCTTCCAGGCGAGAGCGGGGGGAGGCGCCCCACAAGGGACCCAAGGAGAGACTCAAACCCCAGGGTGGTGGATTTTTTGGAGGTGGAGTCCCATGGGTGAAAGTTTTTACCCTGGTCAAGAAGTGGGTTGGACATAGCTTTGGTGCATTTTGCCGAGGGATGTTGGGACTTTAACCTTTTGCCAACTAATGGGTTTTCCATTAAACTACTAAAAGTTATTTTAGCAGGAAACAGAAAGCAACCGAGGTTGTTGTTTTTTTCTTCTCAAATTTAAGTTGTTGTTGTTTGTTTCTCCCGAACTTTTTGGGGTGGATGTTGTGTTTGTGAAGCTTCACAGTCACAGCTTGGCTTTCTGAGTTGCCCAAACAGTTTTCTAGCTTGTCGACCCTTCGGGTTGGTTGGAACTGACTGGAGAAATCGCCATCGGCAGACTTGAGCACCCTACAGCTGGTACTGGTACCATATCTGCCAAAACCTGCAAACATATATACCAAATCTAGTACTAAAACTCCACCACAACTCCAGTGTATACCGAGTTTGCCCTGTCGTTTTGGGCCTTTTTTTCTCAGGGATATCCACAGTAAAAAAAAGAGAGGAACAAAAAGCGGTTTTTCTCAGTTTTTTGTCCTTTTCTTTTTTCCTCTGAACCCCCCCCCAACCAACCGCCGGGCATTCCTTGGGCTTTCTTTCTGCCCAGGGCGTGGCGCTGAGCGGGCTGCTGGAGGAGTGGCGCCAGAGGCCGGCCAGGGTCCGATCCATGCCGCGGAGATGAAGTTTGGGCCAAAGGCATCGAGGTCTCCCAGCTAGGTGCCCTCTCTCACCCCTTGTTCGTCTGAAAGGGAATCTGTCACTGGACATATGTTTGATTTTTGTTTAGGGGAGGGGGCGAAAAAGAAGATGGGCGTTAGCTAGGTCCCCCAGCTAGGTGCCCTTCTCTGCCGTTTCTTTTTCGGGAGAGGGTTCAACCCTACTCGACTAGAGAAGAATAATCGGGTACCCTTATTCTAACCTCTCCACAGGAGGACCTAGCGATTGTGGACCCTTTTTGGACCCAAATAATAGCTCACTTCCCGAGTTTTTCCAGTTCCGTTTCGGACGTTAGTCACTTTTTGAGGCTGGAGCAGTTTAGTTGGCAAAGAAGTTTGGACTTTTGTTGGCCAATCCACGGAAGTGAGTTGAAAGGCGGGCATCGCATACACCATGGCGGAAGAAGGGCATCGTGTTTGACAACCCCCCCCCAACTTCAGGTTGCGCTCAGTTTGTGGTTTGGAGGTTAGGGGTAGGACATGGTTGTTGTTGGGAAGCATGTTTTACATTTTTGCTTATTGTGGTTTAGTGGGAAATGCCCACTTAACTGCTAAAATGAGTGGGAAATGCCCACTTAACTGCTATAGTTTATTTTTGTTGCTCCCCTTTCAACTTCAACCAAGAGGAAGCCGGAAGCCCCATTTACCCTCTAGAGCCAGAACTTACCCATGGCTCAGCTTCCCTCCAGTTGGTGGCCTGGATTGGTGGGCTGGATTGGCGAAACAGATGTGTACGAATCATTTCAGTATCCCCAGCCCCTAACTATTATATGGTGGGGGGGGACCTTGGTGACTTTACATTTTGTTCTGGGACATGCTAGGATATTTTGTGTGCCTTTTGGCACAAGCGGGGAATCCCTGAAACAGAGTGGGTTGTGTTCTTCGTTCGTGGCCCACTCAGCCCCTGTAACAAAATCCGAACTTGAGCAAGGGTGCCGTCAAGCAGGTGCCGATAGGCTCAGGCAAGCCCAGTTTGGAGACGAAGGGAGTTCCAGTGGTTTTTTTTGGTTCATGTTCTTCCATTTGCTGAAGAATAGTTTTTATTTTCCCCTGTTGGTTTTAAAGGAATCTATCACTACTGGAAATATGTGTTTTTTCCATTGGTTTTAAGCAACTTGCAGCTTTTCTTCGGGGCCTCTCACCCCTGCCGAAGACAGCGCAGCGAGCGTTCGTCTCCGAAGGCTCGGCGGGCGTTCGACTCCCGCGGTGCGCGTGGTGATCAAGGACTCGCCGGGACGGTTGAAGATGGAGCTGATGGGTTCTGCGAGCTGGCAGCAGGACCCGTCACTCGGAGAACCGGGCGGGGAAGGGGAGAAGAGCCTGAAAAGAGCTTGGGGCATTTTTTTCCTTCCTTGAGCTTTTGGTGAGGGGGCTGTCCCCCAAACAAGTCAAGCATCCAAAAGGGGGGTCCAATTCTGCGAGATGCCCAGGCCAGTGGGCTCCGTGGGTAGGCCCCGAAAGGAAAGAGCGCCCTTTTTGCACCGAGCGCGGGAAGGATGGGACAGAAGGGCTTGGAGATATATGGCTGTGGGTCAAAATTCATCCACCAGGGGAGCGCAGGGTTTAGTCCATGTTTCCTTCTACCAGGGTTCCACTTTGGGTACCAATTTTTGACCCACAGCCATATGAAAATCAGCACTGGCTGTTCTGGCATGGCAAAGGATCGCTTGAAATGCCTTGGAAGGTTCCAAGTCGTCCCCGAACGCTACCGTTCATAGTCATAGGATCCAACTCCTTGATTCAAAATCAGACCCTAGGGCCAGTTGGGCCTTAAGGCTGTCAGGAGGTCAGGCTGGCGAATTGAGAAGCCCAAAGAATGAAGATTGCTGAAACCAAGGGGTTTACACCTATTTAAACACGACTCTCGTCCAACCCTGAGGTGGGCGAGAAGGGGATTCAGTGCTTCACCCCAAGGGAATCGAGGGGACGTTTCGAAGCCGTTGCAACCCGTGGGATTCCCTTTGAGAACAGAAACAAGCACCTTCGAAGGGACTCCTTCACAAGAGCCTTCTTCACCAGAAACAGCCTGGCGTGAGATTCCCTTTGGGCGCCACCTTCACAAGAGCCTTCTTTGGTCCACCTGCGGCGCCCAAAGAACTGGGCAGCTTTCAAGTTCCCCAAGACAGCGAAAGGGCATTGGCTAGGTCCCCCAGTGCCCTTTCTCTCCCCTTTCTTTGGTTGGGAGGGTTCTCCTACTGAAATAATTAGACTACAGGAAGGAGTTGGTATCTTATTCTAACCTCTCTGGAGGACCTAGTTGGACATGTTTGATTTTCTGTTAGGTCACTCGAGATTTCCCTGAGCGTGAGATTCAGCTTTCGGCTCGCAGGACGGAGCTTTCGGCGCCTTGGCAAGCGGTTTTCCGATCGCTTCGGCGGTGGAATGTCCGATGGTCTAGGGTTATTTTTTTGGAGGAATGAAAAGGGGAGGCGCACCAGATTACCTCCACAAAACCAGGGACCAGCCAGCCCTCCAGTGTGTTGCTTCACCAACAGGTGCCCTTTCCCGTGGAACTCCACTGAGGGTCCAAATAAACCCTCGCTGTTCTGCCCTCTTGCTTTTGCTCCTAGGCAGTTCGATTGATCTCGCAAACTGGCCACCGGCTTCTCCGAAAGTAAGAGCCTCTCGATCCACGGAAAAACATTCTAGGTCCCCCAGCAATTGGTGCCCTTTCTCACCAACTTTGGTGGCAGGCTTCCCCTGCTAAAATAGACAAAACCGGAAAAAGTTGGGTACCAACTTCTTCTAACCTCACTGGAGGACCGAGTTCCTCGTTTTTGCCGACTCGGCGAGTGCGAGGCTTGTTGGGCGCCGACATGGCCTCGTTGAACCTGGATACCGTCGGCCTGCTCTTCAATGCCCCGTCGGCCCAGAAGGACGGCGCGTGGCCTGGCCGAAGATCCAAGGCGGTTTTGTGCCGCGCCCGCGTCTTGACGGAGTCATCCCCATCCACCGCACAAAGGCCATGGATATATCAAGGAAGTCGATTCCCCACCGACAAGAACAAAACAGGACACGCACGGAGGACAAGAAAACACCATCCCCCGAGTGAGCAACGGGTTCACTCGACGTTTGGCCTTGCAGGTTGGTCAGTCCTCTTTTGTGTTGAGGCAACCGACCAACAAGACAAAAATAAACACAAGTTTTTTGTTGGCAGTTTTTTGGGTGGGCATTTGTTTAACATATTATTTTCTTGCACCCTGTTCTCGATGTGGCTCATTGTGCTCTTCGTGGATACAGAGTTGTCTATGAACAGTTGTCGCCTTTGTTTGCTAAGACACATTGTTGTGTCTAGTTTGCTCTTGTTCAGTCACTGACGAATGCGTCGGCTGTTTGGACCATTTCCTTTTGAAGGGACCGGGTCCCGCACGTCAGGTTCCAAGTGTTAGTTTGTTTCCCTGGGGTTCAGCTGCCACTTTGTTACACAAAGTTCATAGAACCATTGTTTATAAGGCGTTTCATTCTAAGGGTGCAAGTACATACCCCTTGTGCATACCCCTTGGCTTCCGTGGTTTCCAACTTGAGGATATGGTATTAACATCAGCCGGCCTTTTGGGTTCATTTGTCGAAGGGGTATGTAAAAGGGGTATGCACAAGCACCCCTGGATTCATCCAAATTGGAGGAGGGTCAACGTGCGCCAAAACCAGGCAAAAAACCCGCTCGTGTGAGGTTTTCGGTGTCCCTGGAGCAGCTGCCGGGGCGGCTCGCACTTTGCAATAAGAAACGGGGTTCAAGTAGTTCCAATCCTTCTCGAGACAACCCCAACTGGGCACCGGTGGGACTCGAACCCACGACCTCCCTTCATGGTCTGTGACGTCAGTCGCAGCAAGCATGAGGGGCGCGCTGCCATTGCGCCACGGACCCTTAAGACTGCCTAAGTGGCCTTGACGTTCTGCCACCAGAAAACAAATCTTTTGCGCGACCTTCAAACAGGTTTTGGTGTGTGAATCCGTAAAATGCAAACCCATTGGGTGTTTACCAATTAGAATTAGAACATGTGTTTGACTTTGTTGTTGTTGTGTGTATATATATATATATATATATATATATATATATATATATATATATATATAAGGAGTTATGTATTCGGTGACCATTCGTCTTTGTTTAAATCCCTCCGCGAAAGATCGGCGATAAAGTTCGCGAAAGAAACTTTATTTTTCGCGAAAGATTCCGCGTTGGGTTCTTGGCATCCTGTGCACTTGCATATTTGCAGACCCTGCTCCCTTGTAGACAGGGAGATGCGCAGCACTTATACTTGCATTATTGATTCTCATTCCTGTGTTGGGAATGGTGCAAACCAATAACGTTGGCTGGGCTATTTTGGAGCAAGTTTCGCGAAAGATCCGCGAAAGACCGGCGAAAGTCCATGGAGCTTGTTGCAAGGTTCCGCACTTCCCCGGCAAGCGCAAGTGACAAGGGCGAATGGCGGTGACTGCTTTCTTTTAACGCTACTGCAAGCCTGCCAGCGCAAGTGAACTGCGGCTATTACTGTGTTTGCAAGCACAAGTGCAGCAGCCACAATGGCTCCAGAGCGCACGCTGCAAACAAAAGGGCGTGGCGATGGAGTCGCGAAAGATTCGCGAAAGACACTTTTTTCTCGCGAAGATGGCGTTTTCCGGAAACAGGAATATTGATCAACTGCCATATATACATAAATATTACATATCTTTTTGAAACAAATAAACAATGCATAATTGTTTGTACCCACGAGTTGCATCAATGGTTGCATTGCCGCTGGGAGCTTGGTTCGAATGTTCCAGAACCATGGCAGGTAGAAAAGCGGAGCACTCAGCAAGTGAAATGTCGTTGGTTGCGGAAGTTGGGGTATTCCAGGGTCAGAAGGAGACTTCAGGATCCATGCCCAGATTGGGTCAGGAGACTCC
The DNA here is from genome assembly GCA_963377175.1 of Effrenium voratum. NCBI lineage: Eukaryota > Dinophyceae > Suessiales > Symbiodiniaceae > Effrenium > Effrenium voratum. The sequence goes on along the minus strand of CAUJNA010000590.1, from coordinate 49,213 downwards.
ATACTGTATGGGGTTGACTTGAATGGCCGGTCTACCTGTGGGGGTGGGTATGTTTCATCCGTGGTGCGAGCGGATGTACACGAAGCTGCGCATGCTGCCGGATAGGTACCGACCAACTGCCCCACGGTTGAGCTGCGCTCCTCAACGGCTTGGGCCCGCCATCATGTCGCGTCCATCTTCTTTTTTCCGCGGAACCTCTTTTTTCTCCAACATTGTTCCCATCATGTTCCACGCCATTTGCTGCTGTTTTTGTCCCCATGCTGTTGCCATGCCGCATCCAACGGAACATCTTTTCTTCCCCAGAATTAGCTCCCCCTTTTCCTTTTTTGCTTTTTTGGGGTCCCCTTTGTTTTCCACTAACCAGGCATTTTTTTTGTTGCTGGGGTCGTAATCCAGTCAAGTTTTTTGGTCCCGAGGAACAACCTGGAGACGGCGGGGCGGCAAGTTCCGGCCGCGGTGGCCAGGGTGGCCGAGGCCTTCAGGAGGCCCGAATGGCATGGAGCGCTGGCCCATTCATTTTCCATTCAGTTTGCCTTTCTTTGCAAAAGTGGAATAATGGGGCGGGGGCGGGGGGGGGGAACCACGTATTTTCTGAGGGAGAGCCTTTTGGTTGCTCCACGTCATGCTCTGGGAAAGAGGTTATTTTGGGTCGTCGGGCGTGGAAATTCTGGCATCGAATGAGTGTTCCTTTTTGAAGCCTCAGCCCCAACAAAGCCAACGCCCCCTTTTTTGTCCCGCGATTTCTGGGTTGGTGAAACCTCCCGGCTGGGGCCACGGCCCACCTGTGTGTCTGTTTGTTTGGTTGGTTGGTTGGTTTTTTGTTTGGTTGGTTGTTTATTTGTTTGTTTGTTTGTTTGTTTGTTTGTTTGTTCGTTGTATTTATTTGTTTGTTTTTTGATTGTTTGTTTGTCTTTATCTATGTTGTCATGTTTTTCCTTACTTGCTTGTTTTGTTTGTATCTTTGTATCTTTGTTTCTCATGTTTCATGTTGTGTGTGTGTGTGTCTTTATTAGTTGTTTGTTGTTTACATGTTTATGGTTGCTTTGTTTATGTATTTTGTTGATGTATTTACTGGTGTATTTATTTATGTAATTTATTTTATACGGTGTCTTCTTTAATTGCTTATTTGTGTCACCTTTTGCTTGGATGTTGGGACTTTAACGTTTTGCCAACTAATGGGTTTTCCATTAAACCACTAAACTTTTAGCAGGGGAGAAGAAAGCAACCGAGTTATTGTTTTCTGTATTTATTGATGTGTTTGCTTGTTTGTTTTGTTGTGTTTTGTTTTGTTTGTTTGCTTTGTTAGACACAAATTATATTTGACTTGTGTTTTTGTTCATTTCTTTCTTTCCCTTGTTTTCCCCTTTTGCTGTTTTCTCATTTTGTCTTATGTTATTTAGCTTATTTCTGTCTTTGATTCTTTCTTTCTTTCTTTCTTTCTTTCTTTCTTTCTTTCTTTCTTTCTTTCTTTCTTTCTTTCCGGGGGTTCACATGGGGTTCCTCAAAACAGGCTCGGTGTTTGTTGCCATGCAGAATCTTGATTGAGGTTCATATCGCAAACCTTGAGTTAGGTTCGCAACACAACCCTGCAAATCGATGTCCCAACCAGATGCTTGACTTCTGAACACAGGCTAGGTCCTCGAGCTCCTTTCACCTCCCCCCCCTCCTCCCCCCTCCTCCTCCTCCCCCTCCCCTCCCTCCCCCTCCCCCTCCCCCTCCCCCCTCCCCCTCCCCTCCCCCTCCCCCTCCCTCCCCCCCCACCCACCCACCCCTGGCGTCAGGCCCTTGGACCCTTCCGACCAGCAGCACGCCTGGGAGCTGCTGGGGCCAGGACCCTTGGCGACCCTGGCGGCGCCTCGGATCTCGTCTCGCGATCCGACGGCGCCGATCCGACCGCCTGTTTCTCTTTCGGCCGGCGCGGCGGGGGGGCTCTGCGACATTTCGTTTGGCGACGTCGAGAATCGGTTTCTTTGGCTTAGTTGCTCAATCAACCTTTTGGCCTTGTGACGTTTTTTTTGAAGAAGAAGAAGGTGTCTTTCGCTTAGTTGCCCAAAGGGAGAACACTTTGAGGTGTCCCCTGAGTTGGTCGATTTTTTGTCCTCCCGAAAGGTGAACCTCTAATTTCTGGGTCCTTTGGGCAACGGAGTTTGGGCCCGTACTTCGTTTGGATATATTTAACATGTTGATGATCTCACCATAAAGACGCGGCTACGCGGTGTGTGTGTGTGTGTGTGTGTGTGAGAGTGAGTGTGTAGGTATGTGGGTGTGTGGGTGTGTGTGTGTGTGTGGTTGTGTGGTTGTGTGGTTGTGTGGGTGTATGGGTGTGTGGGTGTGTGGGTGTGTGGGTGTGTGGGTGTGTGGGTGTGTGGGTGGGTGCTACCAGACACGGAGGCTTTGCCAAGCTCGAAATAGTTTGCTCAGATTCTCAATCCTTGTAGCATGGAAACTCGGATTGGAATTCCAGGACTGCATTTGGAGCAGCCCAGCAAACAGGTCCTTCGCAGCTGAATCTTTCTGGACAAGTTTCAATCTTACCAAGTCGCTGATGAAATGAGCGAAAGCCATGATGTCCTGTGCTTGGGATCCTTTAGTTCAGGTGTTGGATTGTTGCAGTAGATTTTGCAGATAGGCCCTCAACCCAATATCCGGGGCTGTACAATTTTGACATGATTTCAGGGGCGGATGCAAACAATGGAATGACATCACGCCCAAAATGGAAGCCAACCGGATAGGTGCGAAGTCATAGTGTTTCTTTTGCCGGACCAGGGTCCTCTTAGCAGGCTATTCAGTCTGCATTAATTTAACCTGTGCGAGAACATATAACATCACTAGGGATGTGCGTCACCCATGAAGGTTTCTTCATAGATATTCCTTATTTTCGGTTCGCGGATTATGATACGTTTCGCATGAACTATTTTTAGCCTGTTTAGCATTATTTCCCGAGGAGCATGTTGCACAGATTGTTCTCCCAGGTTGACCAAAGCATTCCAGGAACTCTTTCCCGACGGGAAGTACGATGTGGGGCTTGTGCAGCACACCTTTGAGCACTTCAGGCGAAAGGGTTCCGTTTTTTTTCGCTTTGGTGTTTGGATCAGGGGAACCAAAGGCCGTGGGCATTACTTGCATTTGTGTTGGTTTAAAGGGATTCTTGTTTACTGGTGGGCAGATACTATGCCTATTTGTCCAGACTTAAGCCAACTATGGTGACTGTTTTGGGGGTTATCAAAATCAGAAACGCGGGCTGTTTCCCTGCAAAAAGCCCACAAGGGTGTGTCCAAACATGAGGCACAAATGACACCACTGTGGCCAACTCTGCAGACAGATCCTTGAGGCAAGGAACATGCACCTGTTGCCCCCCCTTCTTTTGAGGCCCGGTCGAAGCTGTGAGAAAAATGGTCCGGCTCTGAGTGTACTGTCTCTTGCTTTTGTTGGGGGCTTTGGTGTTCCTTCGTGTTCCCCGTAGCAGCAGCATTCAAAGGGGGTCGCCCACGATGGAATCATTCCGTTCCGAGCCACTTGCCTGAGAGAAGTTCCTTTGATGTATTTGAGGCTTTCCGTAAATAGCTGTATTCGTTTTTTAGTGGCTAGTGGCGGTGGTTTTGTTGGTAAGTAAGTGAAACGCAGGCCGCGGAAGCTCCGTGGAAACGGCGCGCAAGCTGCGACCTGCTATGTTCTTTCACACTATTGGCTTGTCTTTAAACATGTTACACGCTTGTACCGAAAAGTTACGATTCTCAAGCTGGATCTCGGAAAGTGCACCTCGCGTACTACATCTGTGTATGAAAAGTTCCAGATCAACGAGCTGGAGCTGAGAAAGTGGCCTTCGCGTACCACATTTGTACTAAAATTTGCGATTCTCGAGCCGGAGCTCGGAAAGTGCCCGACGCGTACTGAAACAAAAATAAAACAAAAAAAACGCGTCTTTTCGCTATGTAAGGGGAAGTCCCTTAACTTGTTTTGCAGGCCCAAACCAATGCAAACCGATACAGAGGAAAATGCGATACCCCCAGAAGCCATCAAGACACACATCAGGTCCAAGCTGTTGTCGCAAACCAAGATTGCGGAATCAGACATTTGCAGGGCCCAAACCGATACCCAAGCCGACGTCCAACCGATACCCAACTCATTAGCTGCTGCACAAATCAAACTGACCATGCCTGGACAAGAAAACGGTTTGGTTTGAACGATGCCCCGAACGATGCCCAAACGATGCCCATATCGCTGGCATAGCCCGCAAACTGGAACCAAGAGCCAGTCCCGGAATGTTCTCGAGATCTTCTAAGGAGATGCCTTGGTCTGAATCTGCTGAATAACCAATCGCAATTTCACAGCTGACCAGAGCAGATCAAGAGCGTTCGCAGCTATGGATGTCGCTTTGCGCCGCGGAAGCGGAGGGATCGCCGCTTTTTTTCTCAGTGTTTTACGGAAACCCTCATTTGCGTTTTGCGATGCGGCTTGACTTGCCTGGCGTTCCAGGACGGCTCCTGAGGCGGTAGAATGATCTTTCAGCATGGAATTTGATCCGTTATGATTCCCTTTTGGATTCAAGGGTGCCCTCAAAGGAACAACACACGCACCCAGGCTGTAGCGTAGGTTACAACTACTATGGTAGTAGGTGTTCTTTGTTTCAACCATGGTTGCAACCTACTAGGTGCGTTGAACATCCAGGGATTGGTTGAAGAACAAGGCGTCAGATCCTTGGAGTCCTTGCAGCGACTCATTGATACTTGGGCTCCCAAGTTGCTTGTTCGGGGGAGTTGGTTGGTGTGGACGAGCCGGCCATTCTCCCGGCTGAGCGTCTTCCCACCAAATCTGGGCCGCTGGATTCTTCTGGTGGCCGGCGAGGCGGTCTGCGGAGGAAGTTCGGGACCCGAAATGGTCTTGCAGCTACGCTCCCGGTGGTTGTTGTGCCCGGCTTCCAGGTTCCAGGCTCCAGGTGTGCCTTGCCAGGCTGGAATCTCCCTACGCCTTGGAGGCGGGGGGGGGGGGAAGCTTGGCCTTGTGTTTCTTCATGTTCCCCTTCGAAGTCATCTGCAGCTTTCGGCTGACCACGCCATGCGCCAGTTTTGAAGCGTGGATGCCGGGTTTTGAGGCTCCTTTCGCAGGTGTAGTTGTTTCTGGAAGTGAACCCCGGAAGCGAACTCCCCATGGAATGCGCCTTTTTGTTCCTGATATGATGTGGGCCGCAAGTAGATTTTCAGCCAAGATTCGGGAAGAGGTCGAACTAGGATTCGGCACCCCAAAATGGGTGGTTTCCTTTTGCCCTCAAAACCAACCAGACGAATTGTACCCTCAACACATGGCAAACACCCCTGTTGGCACATCGTTTTTTTTTTTTTTGTGGTGCCCCGAGGTGGCATTTTTGTGGGGGACCCAACCAGAGAAAGGGGTGTGCCAGGGACGAATTAGTTCTTCGCGCGACTTGGTTCCGAAAGGATGTGGCGGTGGGTCAACACCAACGGTGCCATGTTGGGGTAGGTGAATCTACCGCCCATTTTGGGACCCATTTGAGTGGTTGGATTGGGATGTTCACTGGGGGCACGATTTGGATTTGGACCCATGGACATGTTGATCCTTCCAGACATCAGACCCGCCGTGACTTGAGGAGACCAACTGGCTGGATCGCATCCGGGGGAAGCCGGAGCTGTGCTACCTCAGCTTCCTGAGCGGACGCAAGGAGGTTCCGGGCGGGGCGGGGGGGTCAAAGGGGGGGGGGAGGAAGTTTCCTCAGCTGCCGAGTCTCCAGGGCCTCGAGATTTTTGCTTTAAGACTTACCTCTTAAACACACAACTTTTCAACTTTTTGGGGGTAACATGGGCTATATTATGTCTGTAAAAGATTAACTTCCCCAGGGCTTGGAGTTTTAAGGGGTAAGAAGAACATTCTATATTTTCCCTTGTTGGTTTTAAAGGGAATCGATTTCACTTCTGGAAATACTTTCAGTTTTTCCAGGGGTCGAAAAAGCAAATGGAAGTAGGGGTCTCCCAAATGATTTTACCCCTCCCAGCGATTCATATGGAACCTGATAGGGGTCCTGGAAGACCAGTTTCCAGTTTCCGTTTTGAGGGACCGGGTCTTTTAGGAACGTCAGGTTCCATGTGAATTGGTGGCAGGGTATATGTTTGGGTAGTAGACTACGCATGAAGCAGAATCTTACATTCATAGGTGTCCTTTTTGGTTGTTTTGGTAGAAAAATAGATGGCCCTGGTTTACCTGGTGGTTTAATCACCTACCAGGGCCACCTATGCTTACATGTTTGTTTTCTGTGTATCCTAGATGTGGGCCAAGATCAAGGGCAAGGGCACGATTCCAACCAAAAAGGTGCAGGTGTCCGCCCTTTTGAATAGGTGGCAAAGGTTTTTGCTGGACCATTTTGAAGACTAGGCGCTGATTTTAGTCAAATGAGCTTGTTTCTTTTGAGGCTGCCCTTTTCCGGCAGCTTTCCAAGGGAAGTCAAAAGAAAGACCCATTTGGGTAGGAGTCCCACATCAGACTGTCCCATATTACAGTATTTCCGAAAGGGTAGTTTGAAACATCGCCGGACAAGGCTTGTGGTGGTTTGATTGAAGACTTGCTTTTGACACTCAAAAGGCTCTTCTATCGGAACATTGACGACTTTCGGACCAAACTCGCTCCTAAAGGTGAGTGGCAAGTGAGTAACCCCAAGTCATCAAAGGGGCCCTTGCAGGCCCCTCTCGGGATTGCCCCCCCCCTTTTCAGTGCTCCAGCTGATCTCGCCATCCCATTCCTCTCGCCAGGTGCGGCACCTGCTGAAAACCCAGAAGCACCTGGACGAGACCCGCGCCGGAGGCCCCAGTAGCCCAGAAACCCCCGAAGGAGCCAAGGTTTGACGCCGTTTGGCCGACTCGGAGCCAGTGGAACTGGACGGACATCCACCACACGCACCGCTTGGATGGATGAAGCCCCTAGACTTGATAAAACAATTCGCCAATTTCAAGCCGCTGCGACCATGGGCTTCTTCCAAACAGTTTCCAACCTTGCGAGGCTCCTTTGCCTTTTTTGGCGTGATCTCAGTCCGGCCCAGTGGGCTCGGAATGGATGGCCTGCGGCTCCCGGAGGTGGGTTTCCCCATTGGAAAGAAAGGGGGTGGACAGGCAAAAGAACACCTCCATGTAACGCGCCCTTCGGAGCAATCAATTGGAATCAATCGATTTGGAGAAAAGACCGACCAGTTGATTTCGAAGCCGCTTTTCTGTTCCTCAACCCTGGCCTTTCGAGCGAAGCATGCTTGGGGGGGGTGCCCAAAATAATTTTGTTTGTTTTGTTAAGAGGGGGGCGTTTTGATTGATCTTAGACGAAATTAAAAGGAAGGCGGCCATCCAGGGTTTCCCAGTTTCGCGACTAGTACAGAGCTTTCTTCAGGAAAGTAACCAATATGCCAGTCACAGACCAGGACACGCACATTCTCCAAATCCACATGTTCATTTTGCTTAGTCGGATTTTTGGGAGAAAGGCAAAGCAAAGTTCGTTCATGTCCAAGCTTAGCACCAAGCCAGCGGCTTCCGGCAGACTCCAGAAATGCGATTCCGATCGTGGAGGTGCCAACGCTCGGCTACGCCCTGGTAGATTCACAACGGTCCAATTGTTTCCGCGGTCTACTGATTCTTTGAGTAGAAAACAAACTGGCTTCTTCTCAGGGTTCTTCTCTTCCACCCTGGCATTTCGTACACCCTGAGGGAAACAACCAGCTTTTGACGTTCAAATAGAACACATGCCACATATTCGACAAGTCAACCCCCGGTTGCACCGTGTTGCGTTCTAAAAAAGGGGGATGGATTTGTCCAAGCCTATGTACCCAGAGGAGGGGGTTGGGAGGTTGGGAAACCCTTCATAGCAGCCCTTGAAAACCCTTGCTCGTGTTTTTCCAAGTACATACCACTTGTTCATACCGCTTGGCTTCCGTGGTTCCCAACCCACTTTATAAGGGGTATATACTACTGGCATAATGTTTATTTCCAAGGACGAAAAAGCAAATGGAAGTGTACAAGCACCTCTGGAACCGTGGATAGCATGGAGAGAATCAGGTGCAGTTCTACGAAAAGCAGCTGGCCGAGATGGAGAAATCGGGATCTGCGCGGCCCACGGCGCTGGTCGTGGACTTCTTCAAGGCGCTGTGGTTTCGCAAAAGTCTAAGGGTTGATTCCTTTTCCATTCTTTTCAACCATCCTTCTTTTCAAAAACCGGATCCGTTTCCCTGGGTTTCCAGAGGTTTTCTAGAAAGATTCGGATCCCTGGGTTCAGAATGGAAATGGAAGGTAGCACCAGACAAAGGGGAAGGGAGGCTGTGCCTTTCAATGACTCACTCCCTGAGTTGCTCGACTTCAGTATGTTTGGTCCTGGAGCACCGTAGCGGCAAATTGCCAGGTTTGACCATCTTGGCGAAGAAAAACAACTTTCAGGGAGTCAGCCTGAAGGGAACGATCCATCTTTCGTAGGTCCTCATTTTTCGAGACACGGCCTGCAAAAAAACATGATCCCGGATTTCCTTTCGGTGGGCTGGGGGAATCCCCGAATGGCAGCCACTGCTCGTTCCGCCCTGCGGATCGGTGGTCCCCCGGTGGAGTTTGAAGGGGGCAAGGAATCTAGGGAGAATTGGGCGAATCTCCTTCAGGAGTTCATGGGGGTTCCTGCCAGGGGGTTCGGGGAAGGAGGTTTTCTCAAAATGTCCAGCAGTCTATGGTTGATTTGGGAAAGACACAGGGGACTCACTGGTTTTGGGAGAGGGACATTGTATGTTTCCACAAAGCAGCACGCACACGATCAAACGGGAGGTTGCCTCGGCGAGGCGCCAGGGGTTGGGTCTGTTTTTGCTCTTTTCCACGCCGTTTCAGGAAACCGTACGTCCCGCGCTCTGTTTGGCAGTTCCTTTCAGCTTTAGTGACCACCCGCTGCGTTGCCTTGCCAGCATGCTTTTCAATTTGTCCCTTCCGGCGGCTGTGGCTGAGTCGAGCTCGGTCCGTACAGGTGTCTGGAATTTGTGGTGTCGAAAGGTGCCCAAAGTTCGGCCGTGGCTGAGTCAGCAGCGCACTAGACGCTGGCCGTTCGCTTTCCCTCAACTCTGAGGGGCACCGGTTTTGGTTGCCATACAACAATTTCTGCTGGCGATTGTTGATAAAACAGAGCCAGTTGTTCCCATGGCGGATACACATACTCTTGTTGGCGCTTTGTAGCGGTTAGGCGGCATTGCAACACTGTCCGCTTGGGCAAATACCACCCTGCGCGTGCTCCGCCAGCGACGCAGGGGACCCACTCCGCGGGGGAGAAGTCGTGTTGACTGCGGGTGTTTCCGGGTTCATACACTCCGCTGCCGGCACCCAGGCGAAAACGGTGTACATGCGCTCTAATGACTGTATTGCGGTTGTGTACGCCATGGTCGCAGCGAAGACAATCCTAAAATGCTGGATTGAATCCCCCTGGATTTGAGTATAGACACTTGAACTTGGAGCTTGGCCGCCAAGAACGGAAGTGACGTCACCTCCTGTTTTTCCACTTTCGCCGCGCTTTTCCCCGAGAAAAACCGCCCACAGCCACACGCCCCGGGCTTTTTTTTGCTCGGAGCTTGGGCCCGAGGAGGGCGGCATCCACGACTTCGACCCGTCGCAGCCCATGGACCCCGGGGACTTCGTGGCGCTGCCCGGCGGCCGCGTGCGGCGCCGGCAGCGGCGGCGCAGCGTGCCTGGGGAGGCGGGCCCCTCTTGAGTTCCTGGACTTGAGGCTGGTTACAGGGAAGAGTTCAGACTTTTCAGTGGACCATGTTGGTTTGGACCATTTCTTGGGTTTGGACATTTGACATTTTTTTTGGACCATTGTTGGCTTTGGACATGTTTGTGGTAAACAAAAAAGTGCAGACCTCTTCTGGGCAATCCAGGAAGTGAGTGGCGGGTCCTGAATGGCTGGTTTTTGGTGGATGGCCCCAATTGCCAAAGGGACCGGTCGGAAACAAGTGGCTTTGCCCATTGGGCCGACACTGGGTGATGGACTATTTTTTGCCGAGGGAGAAAAAGCAAGCCAGAAATTACAAAGGGTGATGAAGTTTGCGCCAACGATCCCGAGTTTATGCTTTGTGGGAAATTCGTTCCAGTAGTGGACAGCGAGTCTGGACCTTTTTCGTCCAATCCACACAGGAGGCGAGAACGACCAAATGGTGTTGTGTTTCCAGTGGTTTTTGGCAACACCCGAATTGAGTTGGCAAGCTTCACATGGCCATGTTAAAACAACCTTAAATCGGTTGGTGGGCATAAGTCCCCGCGAAAATCACGTCCACCAACCACTTCCCAGTAACTCCATGACCACTCCAGTCACTCCCAGGCCGCGGATTCCGCTGGTTTCGACAGGCGGGCTACATCGACAGTATCTGGACCTGGGTGCTGCTAGATGGCCACCACAAGGCCATCGATAGGGTTTCCCAGGTTCCTCTTGGTGCTCACGGGGGAACATCTGGCGGGTTTACTTTCCGTGATTCAGTGAGAAGCTGATCAAGTAGTCATGAAGATGATCCATGATTGAAAACAGACTCTCGGTTTGCGCCAGAGCCAATTGGCTCACACTGTTCGCAAATTCTGGCATTGGGATTCCGCTTTGTTTTGGGGTTTGCAACAAATCATTTCGACTTTGCGGCCCAACCAAAGGAAGTGAGCCTCAAGGCGCTGCCAAAGCCTGAAATAATGGCCGACTTCCCCTTTGAGGCTGTTTCTTGGGTGGGAAGGCCCGGACCCGCGGTAAACAAAAAAGGAGTCCACGGCAAGAATATACCACATGGCTGTAGCGGCAAGCAACAAAGAGGCAGAACAAAACGACGACGAGTCCACGGCGAGAATATACCACATGGCTGTTTACCGTAGCACTGTTTTGTTGGACTCGGGAATCTCTGTGGAGGTTTCCTCGGTCCGTTCCTTTGGGGACGAACCCCTGACGGCGCCGAGAAAAGCATGACGCGCTTTCTCTTCAACGTGGTTGGTGAATTTCTGGTTGCAAGGGTAGCTCGAGAATACCTCTTGGGCTTTTCACCTGTTGATCCTGCATGTTCCCTCAAGTTGTCACTGGCGGGCAGGTCCACTATATCTCCGTTCGCTTGCCAAGCTCGGAGTTTCCTTTGGGAGGGCGTTTACATGTGTATGAGCAACCATCACTGTTTACTGTCTAAGGGAATGACATTGGGCACACTCACCTTCCAATTAGGAGATACAGTTGTACTCAGCAATTTCTCATGTCAGTTTGAACAGATTGCTTTCATACACTTGGTTGTCACATTGCCAGACCTAGCTTGCCTTTTTTTGCTTCTTGACTTCTTGGTATGCCATTACTTCCCCTTTTCAGCCAGAACAGAGTTGTTGTGGTTGGTTCGGATCTGTTTGGCCCAGTACCTGAAATGGGCTCAACTGCAATCTTCCCTATGCGAAGCCTGGTGGGGGTGTTTGATCTTCGGGCTATTTGAGCAACTGACACAGGTTGTTTACTCTTCGGGAGGACATGCGGGCCCAGCCAAATTTCACAACAAGGCATTTTCATTTGTCCCACACCCTCTTGGGGAATCCCTCAATTTTGTCTGCGACTCATGCGTTTCATTTCCCCCTTTGAAGGGAAACTCTGCTTCAAACGGGGAAGCCCTCCACAAGGGGGGGATGTCATGTCGCATTTCACGGTGCTTGTGTGCTGACAAGCGGCATAAACGCATGCCATAAGGGCCACGGTCAGTCCTGTGCCGGTCATTGGATGCAAAGGGGATCACATGGGGCGCGCTCACCACAAATTACCCACGAAAGAAGGGGTTCCTCACCAAAACTCCCAGTGATCCTGGCTCAGATACGTCACTTATTGTCGTTTAGGGAGCCCTCAAAACTGCAGGGTGTCCGAAGCAAAGGGCGTCTTTTCTAAAGCCAACAGGGGCGCCAACTCAAAAAACAAGACGAGCCCCAGATGGGTCTCCAAGGGGGGATTGAGGTGGAGGCTGCCACGCGCTTGGGCTGCTCCCTGAACTTCCTGGTCTTCTGTGCTTCGAGCTTTGCGAATCTGGGAGGGCGGGGCTTTTTGGTAGGGGTCGCTTTTTGCAGATGTGGCTGTGGTTGGCAAAGCCAAGCGGATCCCATCTTGGGGTAGGTGAATTTACCACCCATCTTAGAACCAATTTTAGTGGGGACTGGGATGTTCACCGGAGGTACAGGGTTTGAACCCGTGGCCATGTGAGATCTTCAGGGTCTTTAAGGGGAAACATGAGGATAGAACGGGTAGGGCCGGGAGGAAGGTCTCCTCGAAAGATACAAGAGATCCGCAGGGTCTTTGGAGGATAAGAGCTAAACGAGGGTCTTTTTCTCGGCTTACTGATGGTTTCGTTGGAGGGGACCCCCAGGTTCATTCCCAGTTTCTTTGCTGAGCACCAGCAAGAAAAGAGAGTCTTCAATCCAGTTTTCATGGTCACCAAATATGAGACGGCATCAGAAAATCTGATTGTTGGACCGAGGAACATGGGCCAAGGGTCTGGCACCCCATTTCAACACATCCCAAAAAGGCATCGTTGTCTTCGCATCCTTCCATTTGCTTAAGAAGAACTGTTATTTTCCCCTGTTGGTTTTAAAAGGAATCTATCACTACTGGAAGTATTTTCTTCTTCTTTTTTCCAGGGAGAAATGGAAGCATCTTAGACACCCATGTGCGCTCGATATTTTGTGTCTTGCACTTTGAACGCTTTCGCCGCAGCTCTTGACCAATACCTTCCGGAAAAATAATAATAATTTGCCTGGATTCCAAATCGGCGACCACTTCGAATTGGGCATTTGACCGGCTCGAGCTCGAGCTCTATACTCGGTTGTTGTTGGGAAACATGTTTTCCCATTTTTGCTTATTGTGGTTTAGTGGGAAATCCCCACTTATCTGCTAAAAATTGAATTGTTGCTCCCCTTCCAACGTCAACCAAGTATAGTTTTCAGGTGTTTTTGTCATCTCAACGCAGAGAAGGCCTGTGAAAGCCTAGAGCTGGCGCCCATGGGGGCGTCCTGTGGCTTCCAAATGGGAGTCTTCCTGTGGCTACGCCAACTAGGTGGTTTCAACCATGGTAGGTAGGGGAACTGGGATGAATTTGGACCAAATCAAAACAGTTACACCCTGAATTTCTCCAGTGGATCAGTAGCATCCTTCCCTTATAAACCCATGACTGTACCCTTATGATATTTCTTTCTGGATGGAACATCCAAGGAGGGTACTTGACTGCTATTGGGTTGGATCTTTAGACTTTGACTTTTTGGTTGAAATCAAGTTGGGTTTTCCGAACGAAGCCCCCAAAAAGTGAGTTAGCCTTTTTGCAGGGGGGTCAACAGCAACCAAGTACATATCCCAATATACATATTTATACATACATATATATATATATGGATACATATATATATATATGTCTATGACTCGACAAAAAGTGGTTGGGGTCAACAGCAACCAAGGGTAGATCGTCTTGTGGTTCCAGGCCCCTGCGCGGAGCCCTTAGCCCCACTGGACCCCGACGACGAGAAAGCGCCGCTGCTGGCGAAGAGCGCGGCGCTGCCCCAGCTCTGGCCGGACGGAGGCGGAGACCGAAACGGCCCCGCGATGCCCATGCGAGGATAGGTGGCACTGGTCTCCCAGTGCCCCTTTTTGCACTTTTTTTGGGGAGGGTTCCCCTACTAAAATAGACTACAGAAGAAAGTTGGTACCCTAATTCTAATCTCTTTATCGGAGGACTTAGGTGTCCTTTTTGGTGGTTTTGGTAGAAACCTAGAGGGTTCCTGGTTTACCTGGTTTGATCATCTACCAGGGACATCCGTCTTCCTCTAAAAGCACACCTTCGCCATGCGAGGGGGGATGCTGTCGGTGTGGTTTTCTGTGATGGCTGTGGTTGTCAACACCGATGGGATCCCATTTTGGGGGTTTTGGGGTAGGTGAATTCACCACCCATCTTAGAACCTATTTTAGTGGGGATTGGGATGGGGGTACGGGGTTTTGACCCATGGCCATGTTGCAAATGTAGAAACAGGGCACTTTGCAGCAAAGCAACTGCAGTGGCAGGATTTACAGAGTTTAATGAGGAAAGATATCAGCTAGCATCTCCATCTTAAGGATGTGAATCGGAACTCCGTTGCAAACAAGACTTGGCTTCAACTTAATTAGCGTTTACCTATAATTTGATAAGGACATAGTTCAGTCATATTATTTCATCTTCAACTACTAGACCTGAAATTGCATGTGTCTCGTGTTTTGACTGGGTTTGTAGGGGCAAGCCAATTGGAAGACAAAACAATAGTTCTTTGTGTTAAGTTTCATTCAACATCTAGTTAAACGTAACACAATGGAGCAGAATTCCTATTGAATCCTTAGCTTAAGATGTGATTCTGGTTGAGTTGCTTCCTCGGTACATGTCATTTAAATCCGAATCAAGCTGTTATCAAACTTCGTTGGTCAAATTATTTGTTCAAGAAATGCAGACAGAAATCGACAAAGCAAAAACGGCAAAACTCACATTTGGAGAGGGCCATTAGTGGCACATGGTAAATAGAACATGAAAACAGAAAGCAACACGAGAAACCGAACAAGCAAACAGTTTTTGTTGTTTTTTTCTGTTGGAATCTCAGCAGATCAGAAGCTAAGGGTAAGGGGGCAAAAGTGTTGGGCCCCATGTCCTCTTTAATAAGTCGAACCTTCCCGGTTCACAAGAAACACTCTCTGTGTTGGGGAACTAGCCAACCCTCATAGGGGCTTGGGGGGGAGGAGGGGAGGGGAGCCCAAAAAGGCCGGCGCTTAATAAGGGCTTATTTGGGCTCCCTCCCCTCCCTCCCCCCCCAGCCCCCATGAAACACTGTTGCTTGGGGAAGATAGATGCGTGGCACATGTAGAGTTTGTCAGTGAGGCACGGTGTATCCCGCAAACAGTTCGACTTTGAAGAATGGATCAACGAAGCAGGCAAGATGCAGGCCATATCCCAAAGGGGCATATCCCAGAATCCTTGGGGAGAAGCTATCTATGCAGGGTTTGTACAGGGCCAAATTGAATGATACAAGTGTGTCTCAAAAGTAGGGGAACCACTTCTGGATGGTTAGGAGACTCCTGGAGGCGTCCCTTGTGAGAATCACCCAAATGGAGCGGCATTTGGTTAGTTCCTTTCAAAGAAACTAGCTACAGGAGTTCCTTGTTTGTGGAGGTAACTACCTCCAGGAATTCCTTGCGAAGACTAGCTACAAGGTATTTTTTGGACTGGAATTCCTTGTGAACTCTAGCTAACCGGGTACTTGTTGACAGGAGTTCCTTGCAAAGACTCGCCGCAGGGTACTTCCTTTGACAGAGCTCTTTTTGACAGCCAGCTAACAATCCACGTACTAGTTGGCCAACCAACTAAGCAACTACCCAAGAACCCAACCAAGCCGACCGACCGAAACGCCTACTCCTTAGCTCTGCTCGGCTCGGCTCGTGAGCTCTCAGGGCCCATCGGCGCCGATTGGCCGCACGCGGAGCATTGCCACCACGTGGCCATGACGCTGAGCAGCGCAAGGCCCTCGAGGGAGGAAGGGAGGGAGGGAGGGACCAGGGAGGGATGTTTCTTTTTTTTTTAGTGCTATGAGTTTCCCCTGTTGGTTTGAAAGGAACTCTATCACTACTGGAAGCACGTTGTTTCTGTTTTTTTTTTTTTTCCAGGCTGCTTAAGCCAATGGGAGTATATGTTGCTGCAAATATGCATCTTTATGGGACCCATGCCCAAATGAGTCCCGGGGGTTAGCACCTCCCAAAAAAACGGTGCCCTCAACAAAAAGAACATATGCCCTCATATGGCTGTATATATATACATCTTTTTTTGGTGACGGATCTTCGCTTACTTAAACCTCTTTGGTTGAAACAAGTGGGATTTTCTGTATTGACACGTGATATATATATATATATATTTGCGAAGGGGTCGTTACAGCAACCAAGACATGGAGATCCCTTGTTTCACCCTCCCACATGTGAGATTTCTGCTTGACCAAAACAGGTTACCCATGGAACCATGGCATGAATCAAAGACATTACAGTTATTGAAAACAGAATTTTGCTGGGAGGGTACACTTTTTCAGGTTGGTTTTAATAGGGACATCAAAGGAAAAACCACCCTATTTGGAGACATGCAAATCACTGAGGCCCCCCAGAAGGAGCTTCCTCCCGAATTGGATGGGCTTTTTGGTTTCCATGTTTATTTGCAGGCCAGCACACTCCAAGGGTTGCATTTGTTCCTGCAGTGCTCTTGTGTGAGCCACTTTGAGTCTTGGCGGGTGCTGGGTGCAAGTGGTTTGCAATTGGCGAGCTCCCCAATGGGGGCCACGGAGTTAGAGGTCAATAGACATTTGAACCCTGGCTTCAATGGGGAAGCAGGGGACTCTAGGGGTTCGCTGGGCTTGAATGTGTCATTTTTGGAGGCCAAAGGATACCCGTTTTGGGGTTGGTTTCAAAGGAAAGCCAAAGGAAGCGACTCCCATTTGGCGGGCTCCCATATTTCAAGACACCCATCTCACTAGCAATCCTGAACAAAGGACGAGCAGTGCCCAGTGGGAGGTTCCTTGATTGGCAGGGTTGCTGGATCAAGAGGTTTAGCCCCACTTTCTTCTAGAGCGGGCCTCTCCTTTGGTGCATTTTGCTTGGATGTTAGGACTTTATTTTAGTTTTGCCAACTCATGGGTTTTCCGTATGAAACTACTAAAAGTTATTCACTTTTAGCAGGAGAGCAGATTTCGCAACCGCGTCTCCAGGTGGGCGTCTTTTTGCTTTCTTCGCCAGGCTTCCACCCCAGCAGTGGCGCGAGCGCTGTGGCTGCGGCTGTTATGACGCGGAAGGCACATGAGTCACATGGGAATCCCAGTCCGACACAGAAAAACAACCTTTCTTCCATTTGGTCAAGAAATAATATTTTTTGATTTTCCCCTGTTGGTTTTAAAGGGAATCTATCACTACTGGACATATGTTTCCTAATTTTTCCAGGGGACTTAAGCAAATGGAGGCTTTGGCGCAGTTTGCTTGGATGATAGGACTTTACCTTTTTGCAAAATCAGTTTTCCATTGAAGCCACTGAAAGTTATTTTTTTTGCAGGGGGACTACTAGCGGCCAAGTTTTCACAGCCACGTTGCACTCCCTGACCGAGAGAGTGGCTGTGCGAGTGACACGCGAGTTGAACTGCACAGCTGAAATGAACCTCGGATGTGGGATGACTTGCTGATAGGTCGGGACTGCGGATACGAACCTGAGAACTCCCTTAAAAACAAAAACACAAGAAAAGGTTAAGGGGTCATTCCATTTCTCATTCCCTGAGCACTAGCAGAGAATGTGGGTGACGGTACCTAGTTTCCAAAGTCCCCTCGCACTCGACCACTTGGACTTTGGTCGTGTTTGTTTTACTGCTTCTAAACATGTGTGTCTAAATATGGCCGCCAGACTTCGGAGTGTCTGCTTTTTGGCCGGGGGTCAACTCTGAGCTTGGCTTGCTGCACTTCTAAGTTTTCGAAGCCAGATCCCCGGAAGGTTCGGGGGGAAAGCGCAGACGCGTTCCCAAGACGCGAACTCCAACCGGGGCTCCGCGAACCGCCTGCGAACCGCGCAGGGCAGTTCCCACGCTGGGCGCTGGCCTCCGCAAGGCTCGGTGGATGGAATTTTTGGGGCAGTCCGCTGGGTGGTCCTTTTTGGTTTGGTGAGAAAAAGTCGAGGGCGGTTTTCCGGCTTTTTTCCTGGTTGGCCGAATCTGTTTTTCCAACAATTGGAGACTTGTGGGAGAGTCATCAATGCCGACACGTATACAATTGCAAGTGGCGTGACATTGTTGTTGGTTTTGTTTTTCTGGTTTCAGGGCTTGATCTGGTCCCCGAACCTTGGAAGAAAAGTGGCACCTTTCGAGCCGCGAGCCGGCGGTTTGAGCTACAGCTTTGCCAAACCAGAGCCAGCGGTTGGAGAAAGAAGCTGTTGCTTCAAAATGCCCAGCCAAGGTTCAACCTGGCGTGATTGAAATTGTGGCCCAAGGCAGTGTTCACACCTCACCAGGTGACAGGGTGAGATCCCCAATGAACCATGCCCATTTGACAAACATCACAAGGCACAAGATGCAGGCACAGTCGTATATATATATATATATGTATATATATATATAGGTGATAGAGGTTGAAGCCGACAGTACCCAGATGGCAACCGTCGAAGTCTTTCACAACAGGCTTGTCTCATTACAGGAGTTGCGTTAACAGTAAGCCGCAAAAGCGGAGTGGCATTTTTGACTCGATGGCGGTTCAGTCGGGCATGTGTCAATAGGGGAGCCTAAAGCGGTGGTTTTCTGTTCCTATTCCACAAAGGCGAAAAGAGCAGCAACTCCAAAAGAAACAAATAAACAAAACAAGCAAAAGCACAACCAAACAAACAAACAAAGCTCTAAAAAAACACCAATGGTTAAACAAGCAAACAAACAATCAATCAAACACACAGCCAGCCTCAGCCTCAGATGAAAATTTTCAGTCTTGTCTGAGTAGCGAGGGGATTATGGAATCCGAAGGGACCGTGGGGTGGAAGCTGTTTGGCTTCCTAGGGACAACTCCCGAGTCCCCTGTGTTGCCTTCATTTCCCCCTTTTCACCTAGAAGTTGTCGCTTGCGGGTCAGATGATCCCTGCCTCCCAAGCGCTGCGCAGTAAGAAGAACCCGGGAGTGACTCGGGAGCAGATCTGGGACTTCTACCGGGAGGCGTGCAACTCGCGGATGGTTTTTTTGGAGCCGCAAAGGCAGATTGCACGGCAGGCCGTAGAAGGGTCGCTCGGAATAGTTCGGTGCGGCCCCAGTGATTCTTTACATGGCTTAATGTTAACTAACCCCGGATTAATAAACCCCTGGTTGATTAATAGGGGGGGTGTCCCCCGAATAATGGGACGGGTTTATCAATCCTGGGTCAACATTAGAAGTTGAAGGGAGGCCCTGTCGGTACCAGGTTTTGATTGTGACACACTTGGGCTTGCTAGGATGCTCATAGCAGCCACTGGCTCACGGACTTCTGCGCACGTGTGACTTGTCACTTTGTCGCCCGCGTCATGGAGGTGGCAGAGACATTTGCTGCGGATGATGTGGGAGTTGTGTCCCAAGGTGCCTGGTCGAGTCATGGCCGCATCTGTCGCCTAATGCGCTTCTGCCCCACTACGGTACGGCAACGATAGAGCCGCCAAAGCCCCCCCTTTCTTTCCCAATCCTTACTCCCTCCCCTCCTCCGATTCTCACTCAAATCCCACTTCCTCCATCGACGCTGCACGGACCGCGGCCTCCTCCCTCAAAGCTGGCTCACATTCGTAAACAGTATCTTACCGACCGGATGATACACCGTATCCAATCTGAAAACCTTACATACGACCAAAGGCACAAACTCCGGCAGGCACTAAAGCACCGCGTAGCCAAAGACATGCAGTGGCTCTGTTCTCAAATCCGGGAAGACTTTGCAGCCCCTCCTTCCCAACAGTGGAAGACTCTTAAGATTGGCCGCGTTACGGTGGGCCTTGAGAGGCGCTTTGCAGATGTTTTCCAGGAGCGGGCTTCAGCGTTTCATGCCGCGGAGGGGCCCTGGTCCCGGTCCGGACCACCCCGCCTCCACCGCACCATTCGATCTCCTCTTCCTGGATTGGTCACAGGCCTTTGATTCAGTTGAGCTGAGCTGGACCTCGTTTCCTCACTCCTCGGAATGGGGGTCCCAGAGCCCCAAGTACAAGTCGTCAACCCCTTAGTGAAGACACCTTTTTGTTCAAGAAGCTAACATCACATCCTCTACTCTCCCCCAAGCACGGGGAGCTCCTGTCCGCGCTAATGACGGACGTTTCTACACATTGCTCCCACTCGAGGCTCCCACACCTCCAAAAATTTTTGGGCGCTCTGGATGCAAACCCACGTCATGATATGGGATACGCGGATGACGCCGCCCTCCTGGTTGGCTCCCAGCCTGCGCCTGTACTTTTTGTGGCGGTTCAGACAAGCTTCCCAAACCCACTTTTCCCACCGCCAGATACCTTGGCGCATGGCTCATTTCCTCTACCCGGCATAGACTCTCACGAGCTACTTGGGCTGCAAAAGCACTTGCCCGTTTTCTACCACCGAATCGTATCTCCATCAAGCGCAAACTACATGTTTAGTACAAGTCGGCCAGTCAACCCTCACCTGCCAGGCACACACCTTCGAGACCGCTTGCTCGTTGAACGCCAGGCCATCTTTGGTCCAGCTCAAACTTTTGAAAGACTCAATGCCCCTTACCGTCCGGGCAAGCCGTTCATGTCAATGTTCTGGCCCCAGAACACTCCCTGGGGCGAGTTCTAATTGGACGGATCAAGCCAGTGCAACATTGTATATGCTGGCATACCGGCTGGCCCATGCAATGTTGCGTGTGGCTGTCTTGTCGCCGACCTTGTGCAGCGGCTTTGCGCTCGCAAGAATTAGCAAGACATCCTCAATCAGAACCTGTTCGAGAGGTCTCCCTTAACTGCGTCCCATGAAGACATCAAGGTTAGCGTCTAGATGGTGGCGCAGAGCGAAACTGACACCCACATATTTTTGAGGACCCCTCAAAGTGTTGATTTCAAGTGACCCAGGTATTGTGTTGCCATGTGTTTTGTGCTGCTCACGTTGTTTCAGTTGGTTGCGTTGTTTGCGTGCGTGTTTGATAGTTTGCTTGCGTGTTTCTTGGGTTGTGGGTTTGCTTGTGTTTGCTTTATCGCTTGCTTGTTTGGTAGGTTGCTTGCTTGTTTTCTTTTGTTGTTAGCTTGCTCGGTTGTGCGTTTTGCTTGCTTGTGTGCTTGTTGCGGTCTTTCTCACTGGCGTGTTTGCTTGTGCCGGGACTGCAATGTTACGTATTGGCGCCGTTGCTTCTGTATTCGCTCGCTGGCTTGCTGCTTGCTTGCCTGCCTGCTTGCTTGCTTTGCTTTGCTTTGCTTTGCTTTGCTTTGCTTTGCTTGCCAGGCTGGCTGACAGGCTGGCCGGTTTTCTGTCCTTGGTGTGTTGCCCCTTCGG
Source organism: Effrenium voratum (assembly GCA_963377175.1). Lineage (NCBI taxonomy): Eukaryota > Dinophyceae > Suessiales > Symbiodiniaceae > Effrenium > Effrenium voratum. Next base: position 28,202 of record CAUJNA010000590.1, on the reverse strand, counting down.
CTTCCGGTTCGATTCGGGTGACATTCCTTCGCTTCGAGGGTCTATCGTAGGCGGGACCTCCAGTGCCCGTCCTTTTGGAGGGGTTTGCCTTAGGTCAACAACCACTTTAGACGGCTCTTTATTGATGTCTTGCCACTATGTTACCGGCGTGGCTGAGAAGGCCAAGTCTAGCGCACTCGGGCTAAGAACGTTCTTTGGTAGCAAAGGACCCTTGGAGCCTTGGGGAGGTTTATTTGAGCATGTGGTTTAACGACCCAGAGCAGCACATTTGCAATTTGAAAGCCGGAGCATGGCTTGCCAGGCACTGGGTGCAGAGCATACGCTCTTCACGGACCACTTCAATACGGACTTCAGGCATGCCGAACTTGGTTTCAAACGAAACAAAATGGGACACCAGGGTACATATACAGATATATGTATTTGCCGGCCCAACAATGGGTACACTCATACATCACTGAAGATTCCATCGCGAAAAACGGTTGTTGATTTGTGGAACCTGAATCAATTACCTCTCGGATCAGGGCCATCCCCAACGTAAAGAATCCCGAACACCGGAAAACAGAGCCACAGGTTGATCCCCACGCAGGGAATGACACCCCCTCAGGAAAAGATCCGTTTCAGCCTAGCCGAGCTTTTCCGAAAGCTACTTGAGGTTCACAAGTTTGCACGTCCCGTGATCGGCCGTTGAATGGTTCTAAAGCCATATTCCAGCCCCCCAACAGCTGCTTTCGGGCAGTGCCAATCGGGTTAAAGGGACATGGAGAAAAGCAGTTGTTGGGGTGCTGGTGCCTGCGAGTTGAATCGAACAGTTTCCTCCAGTTCAATGCGGTTCAATGGCCGCCTGTTAGATTGGATGGGTTCAGGGTGCACCAGAACCGAACCCATCGAGCGGGAATTCTAAACAGCTCGGAGCCAATTCCTGGAGTCTCCTCCAAAACACAAAAGCGGTGGATGGTTGCGAAGTCCATTTCGTAGCACCTGAGAAACCATGGTGGAAACCATAACGTTTGTTGGTATTCACGTTGGGGAATCGGAATAATATCATTCCAGGGTTTCTTAGGTGGTGCGAAATGGATTTTGTCCATCCACAGTATGTCTTTGGGGCAGTGACAAGGTCGCTTGCAACATGTTTTGGCTTGCGCTCCAACAGCCAGACTGGGGTCAGAAAGCACCAGGCAATACAACCTTAAAAAGCACCAAGACCCCCAGAGAATGTGAAAAGCGGATGTCAGTGACCTGGTACCCACCTGCGCTTTGAAGACCTGAAGCCAAAAACGACTGCATGCATACTTGTGCTTTGGATGGCCCTGAAGGATGGACGAACTCCTGCACCACGTTGAAACCATGGGAGGCCATCGTTTGTTGGTATTTGCAGGGGAATCACCATTCTAGGGTTTCTTAGGTGGTGCAGGATTCCGTCCATCCACAGTAGTACCCTCCCTCCAATCATGGAAGTGGACAATTCCCGAAGCTTCCCCGTCCGCCAACGCCTCCTGTCAGCTTCCATGGTTGTCGGAGGGAGGGTAGATCTTAGAACAAAGGGATCCTAGCAGAAGCGTGACAAGACGACGCTTTGGGAGTTCTGACCGGCGATCCTCGACGCCCATCTTTCGCCCCAGGCATTTTGAGGCTCAGCACACTTGTCAGGTTGGGTTTTAGAGGGAAACCAGCGGGAACAGGGTTGTGGAATCAAGGGTTTTTTCCCCCACTTCTGTGATACAAGGGAATCTCCCCCTGTATATGGGGTCTTAGTCTTTGGGAAGCCCTTTTTGTTGTATCACAGAAGTGGTCATTTCCCACAACCCTGAGCGGGAACGTCCATGATTTTGTTGGCTCCCCCCCTTTTTTTATAAGGCAGGCTTTCGGGCTTCAAACCAGGTTGAGCCAAGTGCCAAATGTCAGCTGTTTCCCGCCCCAGAGAGCCAGGCAATGGGGCCAAAGCTCTTGCCAAATCCTACTGGGGGGGGGGTATTCTCCATTTTATGGTTTTTGGGTAGGCCAAGCAAAATCAAAGAAAGGGCCCTCTGGCCAAATCCTACTGGGGGGGGGGATTCAATCCTCTTTTTTTTTTGCGGGGTAGACCAAGCAAAATCAAGGAAATCCCGGGGGGCGGGGGGTATTCTCCTCTCTTTTTTTGGGGGGTGGACACGCAAAATCAAAGAAATCATTTTTTTTGGAGTACCCCAGATCGCCCGATATGAACCCCCCTCCCCATCTCCCTGGTTCCCCAAAAGAAGACCCGAACTTGCGTCCTGATGGTTTTTGGAGCAACCCGGGGTGGGTTTGAATCCCAGAAGTGCTTGCCGAGTCGCTTCGAATCTTCGCGAAGGCATTTGCCACAGGCGTTGCAAGAAGAGCCTGGGACCCGGCCCAGCGGGTTTGGGGAAGAGTGAAGTCCCCTTCAAGGACTTCATCGGTTGAGCTTTTGGTTGAGTCTTCATTTAGCGCCAGTGGGGAAGAAGCCCTCTCTTTCCTTTTCTTTTGTGGACTCAGGTCAGAGGACCTCCAAAAATCCTCCTTTAGTTCGGCTGGGTTGCCCAATCGATTCCGCAGTTTTTCATTGTTTCGGGGAAAGGGTTCCCCTTGAAAGTCAACCAACCAAAAAAGGATGCCCTTTTTTTCCCGTGGCAACTGGGCATCTGAGTAGGTGTGTCTCCTCTGAACATTCCATGGTCCCTTTCAAATAATCTAGGGGTACCTTCCCCATTCTTTCCAGAGATCCTTCTTTTCAGGAAACCATCAAGAACCCAGGAGAATCCGGTTTTTGAAAAGAGCGATGGTTGAAAAGAATGGAAAAGGAATCAACCCCTAGAAATATGCCAGCAGGATTCCAGCTTTCCCTGATGGACGAAGTTTTGCACCTGAGAAGCTCTGAATTCTGATGGCTTCCCCGACAAATACCGAGCGGATTTCAAGCGGCGCGAAATGGAGCTCGTCCATCAGTAGGATTCCACCCCTTCAGGGCAGGGTCTCCTCCAAAACTATGTGGGGCCGAACAAAAATCGCCGAATCTAGACTAAGTGTGTTTTGGGTGAGAATGTGGCACCAATTTGGTGTCTTCCCGAGTGAAACTCAGATGTCTAAAATTTGGAAGGCTATGGAAGCTCCCGTGAGACAGTGGGGTGTCTTTTTGCAGGGTTTCCCGTTGTGGCGTTTTGGGGTTTCGCGATTTTTAGACATCCCCAAATGTTGTTCAGTGCCACTTTCCTGCCCCTTGGGCAGTTGCTTGACTAAAGATGGCCTACCCCACTTGCCGTTCGCCGTTCGGGTCAGCCGGGGAATCATTCGAGGTTGGGCGACCATGTGATGCAGTTGTACTCAGCAGGTCTCACCCGACCGTTCTGAAGTACGGGAGTTTGTTTGCTGCTGTTCAGTAGAGAATGACCTTCCGGGTGTTGGGAATGAATTCGGATCTGGGGGTTCCCGAATGAAGGAAACCGCCACTTGGACGTCTCTTTTGCGGGCTCAGACTCCATCTCTCATTCCCTGCCTATCGATCCGATCGCAAGCTTGTTTAGACAGATGTGAGCAGCCGCCTGAGGCGCCTCTCCAATACCGGCTGCGCTTTATTCACGGATGTGAAAGGTGTGCAGACCGACAATTCGCCATTTGAGGTGTTGTCAACAGACTCAAACATCAAGTTGTAAACAGCTGTAGTCTTGAGCAGAAGAACGCCCCCCTGGGGAAAAATCGGAGTTCTCTTGGCATGCCCCTGTTGGAATTGCTTGGGACTCAAATTCTTCCTGCAGCAAAAATGTTTTTGGAGGGTACCCTTTTCAGGTTTAGACGGAAGGAACCACGCGGATTGTACTGAATCCGCGCCCGGATTCAAGCAGAGCAGAACCTGGATGTGTGTCAACCAGAAGCTCGACTCCCCCCCCCCCACCACGGCCTTTTCTCCCCACGCTTCGCTCTTTGCGCACCTTGCTGCTCTCGGAGTCTTCTTTTTCTCCCTGCTCTTCTCCCCCATGTTCCCCCCCCCCCCCATTTTTCCACGATTCCTCCTGTTTCGCTCTTGCGCTTGAAGGCCGGTCCAGCAGTCAAGTCACTGTTTGTTCCGAGCATGTTGCGTGACACTCGGTGGGCGTTTGCGAAAATAGTCGGCTGTGCACAGTTGCATGGTCCTCGCCATACCTCAATTTTAGCACCGCCGTCTTTGAGACATTGTCTCGTTCCGTTAAAATTGGATGCCCCGTGACGTGTTCAAGCTTCACCCAACCCAGCCGCTTTACTCCCTTCACCACTTTCGTACTTCCTATCCACGTTTTGGCTCAGCGTAATGCATTCGGGGTGGGTTTCAGAGCATATTCAGAGTATATTTACATAGTCGATGGGTGCCCTAAAGTTTCATCCCCAAGCCCACTCATCGTATGCCTCACTTTCTGCATCGTCCCTCGAAATATATTGACGTACTTTCAGGTGTTTTTTCTTCAAAAAACAGCAACATGCATTGTTGCTTGATGTGTTGCGGTTGGATGCCTCTTGACATGTTCCACTTTCATCCCCGCGCACAAGTGTTCCGTTGATAGAAATGGCATTTAAGCAATTTCAGGGAGCAGAGTGGTTGCTGGAGATAAAACTTGGACATGTTAATCTGGCCTCATTATTTTACCATGATCAAAGTCACCCCCTAAGTGGTGGGTTAAAGGGACACAACCCCATTTACTGACTTTGATAACCCCCAGACATCGTCAAACTAATGACCCCTGTTAATGGTAGCTCTTTCCTCTACAGTTCACGACGGTTCAGATTTGAAGATGTTTTCAGTATGTTTGCTTTGTCATCGTTCGAACCTTGACATCTTTAAGTCTTCTTCCCAATCCCACCCTGCTTCGATTCCACTTGCACCTTTGGTGTGTGCAGCGGAAAAAACGGACGCTTGCAACATTTGACCCTGCTGGCTTCTTTTTGGTCCTCTCCACTCAAAACAGCAGCCAATTAGCTAGAACCGTGGTTCGGTGCTCCCCTGCCTTTCATGTCTCTTCTGCTCAAGTTGGGGTTGATCCCCCAAAAGCGATTCGGACCCCTCTGGAATTGGTTGCTCATATTAGGTCAAAAGCTGCCAGAGGTTCTGCTGAATCCTGGGTTTCCAGTCCTCAAATACTCCAAAGCGGATGGTCCAAGACTCAGTTGTTCAGTGGCACCAATGATTTTCCTTTTTTTTGGTGGCTGCCCCACTAAAAACGGTCCAAGCCCCAAAAAGGGTTCCCTTTTTTTCCAGGGTCACTGAACAACTGAGAAGATCTTGGGACCAGCTGCGTGTACAGTGTACAGAGACGCGCACTGAAGAAAAGAGGTCAGCGCTCGACATGTTGGAGCAGTCAGGTGTCGGGTTCCGCGGATACAACTTGGCCGTTTTTTGTTTTTGTTTTTTTGTTTTCTCGAATATCCAAGCCCTACCTAGATCCCCAGTTGCCCTTATTTTCCAGCTACTTTTGCCAAATTACGGGCTACCAGTGGGAAAAGTGGCTGAACAAAAGTAGCTACTTGGGGTTCCAGGTAGGAGGAAGAAGGCGATATCGCATCCTCGTGTTCCCCTTGTAGGCTGGCGCCCAAAAAATGGTTGCATAGGTCGCAACGCGATGTCACAGGCTTGAGTGAGCCCTTGGGCAGTTGTTTGAGGAGGAAATGGAACTGGACCAATCAAGATTAGCCTCTGAATGGCTGGTTCAAAGGGAAGGCCATCAAAATAGTTCTGAGAACCCCGGACAATGTGATTGCTTTCCTTTTTGTTTCCGCAGTTCCCCGGGCAGACCGACCCCTTCATTGCAATCGGGGGTTGACTGGTTGATGCGAAGATGCGCAAACATATGCGTCAGGCGCAAGTTTTTTTTGCGCAGCTTCGCAGATTTTTCTGCGCTTTTGGAAGCGCAGGACTTGGGAGAGGACAGATCCCTGAGCTTCTTCTTCGCCTGTCTTCTCTACAACCTCTGCAGGTGGGACACGGAGCTTTGTGAGCGAATCGACCTGAATCTGACCTTGGGGTGTTCGGTGTTCGACCTCTTTGTGGGGAGCCATTTTTGTTCAATACTGGTGCCAAAAAAGGCGAACCTAGTGTCAGGTCCCAAAAGGGCAATTTTGAGACTGGGCAGTTCTTGCGAAGTTGGGCCCAGCGGGTGAGTGTCAACACCATGGACTCCCCAATCCGCCACCAACCATTTGTCCGTTCTCAGCTCCTCATTTGACCCCATCATACTGGGCAACATACTTGCACGCACCGGTTAGGATGGATGAAACACAATATGAATGTCATAGCCACTTACCACAGGACAATGTCCATCCACGGGGCAGGCTTGTCAATATTCCCTATATAGGGGTTTTTTGAAGCTGCGTGTTCAACGCGAGATGCCCCAGCACGGTGTGCCCCAACCACATGATCCTGCCAAATAGGGTGGGGGACACACGGGAAAGCACCTTGTTCTTGAACACGTGCTGCGGCTCGTTTTTGCTAAACGCAGACCAACCCTAAACCCACCATAGTCCAACGCACAATTTTAAATCCTAAACCAACCCTAAACCAACCCTAAACCAACCCTAAACCAACCCTAAACCAACCCGACCCTAAACCAGCCCAACCAAGCAAACCAAAAAACCATACACCCACCCTGAGACCAGCGCATGTGTTCGAAATTGAGCCACAACTGGTGTTCGGACTTGATCCCCCTTCTTAAATATGCTGCCCCCCGGGTAACGGCTGCTTTTCATTCCGATGGGATTCCTGGAACAACTGGCGTTTCGGGCGACTCGGTAGCTAAACGATCACGCGAAGGTCACCAGCTGCTCCGTACCACTTGGCCCGGCAAGATCATGGCGACCCTAAGATCCTTTTGCCAAGAAAAGCCCAAGACCATCCTTCGGGCGGGCACAAGAAGATTGTTGTGTAGAACATTATATGTTGTATATGGTGTTATTGATGTTCCGGTCAAGTTGTCAGACGTTTGCTGGAAGCAGTTTGTCATGTATGGCAGCGCAATGTCTCAACAACACCGGCAGCAAAAGTGACGCGCATCATGCGACACTGTTTGCGCAAGTGTCTACTATGCGCTTTGAAGCACTTTCGGATTTAGTACCGATTAGGACACACGTTTTTGATAGAGCCTCCTGAATGAAGGCGCTTGATGCTAAAGTGGCTTGAGACATTTCGGAAGGCTTTTGCGGGATTGAAGAAAGGAGCTAGAGGCCTGGAAAGTGCCGTGAAGCGCTCTAAAGCAACATGGCGGGGTGATGGTCCACCCCTTTTCCAAGCACCGCATGCACGTCCGAGTGTGATTGTGTTTGCACAACATGCTTGCCAGGGGGCAAAATGACTTTGGAGTCTAGATTGAAGATTAAAGATTCAATTGACTGGAATCTTCAATCCAAGATTAGGTATTCAACCCGCTTCATGATGTTTCATGGCGCTTCAACAAGACTTCATTCGGCAAGATGCCAGGGGTGCCCAACATGAGTTCACATTGTTTGATTCCAGTTACGTTTCTTGGGTGTGTCTTTTCTTACCGCCAAAATCGCGGCTTTCCTCTCGGTTTCCGCTTTAACGGCAAGAGAAGGGCGTATACCCTCAACCAAAAAGGGCCCATTTGCTTCCAGTTCGTCTTCCCTTGGCCCAACTCTGGGGATATTCTCCGCAAGATGCATAGTTTGTCCACCCTTTTGGGTGTACCGAACAAAAACCAGATGGTGACAGTTGCTTGGATACGAAAAACCTGTTCAGCAAGTAGGGTGTGGCTAGAAGTTTGGCAGCGCCCAAAGCTCGAACTTTAACGGGTGGCTCTTCCAACATGGTTATCAAGATGTACGTAAGCCTTACAGTACAGCCCTACTACAATCCCCTCTAAACCAGGGAGTAGAACCTATACACAGAATTCTACAACTAGGTGTTCTTTGGGCGTTGCTGAGGTGCTGTTTGTTTGTAAGAATGATTCGAGTGATCACGGTAGTGTTAATTCACATATGGGGGGTTGATCAATATTCCTGGCCCCCAAATGACCATGGGTAACAATTCTACTTAGTGTGAATTATCATTGTTTTCGTGGTTTCCCCCAATGGTCACCCAATGTATCACGGAGCTTTTGCTCAACCCCCTTGCTGGATGGCAGGGCTGGAAGGCCTGGCTAGAGTTTCTTCTCTCGATTTGGGTCAGCAGCTCTTGAAGCTCGCAGGTCGCGGGAGGACAAGGTGAGGGCGAAGACGGGGAACCCCATGCTGGATGAGTTGGGAGACGATGACCTCAAGGCGAAGATAGGAGCCATGTGCGATTGCATGCGATTCGAATCGCCGATCGATTCAGAGAAAGAACATCAAGAACCAGTGTGCTGTTCTTTTGTGTTGTGCAGTCAATCGGGATTGAGATCATACCAGCGGGGATTTGGAGGGTACTTGTTGAGGGGCAGTCGTTGATAGCTGGGGGCAGCGCCCCTGGTCAATTCCTTTTTTCTCGAAGGGCGCGGCGAAACACCAATGGTAACATGGGGGCGGGTTCCCGTGGAAAGTTAAGTAGCGGAGTGTATCTCCTGACTCGGCGAAAGCGGCCGCCAGGCCTTGGAAGAGTTCTACGAGAGGATGCCGGCGGAAGCCAGGCGGCAAGCTGCTGGTGAAATTTCGGCGAGCATCTTGGGATGGCGCGGGTGACATGGTTGACAAACTTGGTACATATATTTGGCTGTGGCTCAAAATTAAAGAGCTGGGGCAAACCGCGGGTTTTGGTCCATGTTTCCACTTACCAGGGTTCCATTTTGGAATTCCGGTTTTTTGAGCCACAGCCATATTTCTGTAGGGGGGACCCTTTGTGGGGATGGCCGGGATCCCTGGCCCATCGAAGGGTTCAGGCGAGTTGTCCACGGGGAATTTCTGAGAGGCCGAGTCACGAGTCCAGAGCGGTCAGAACTCTTGCAGCTGAGTCTCTGCTGTGGAACTCGTGAGGTCATGGATGGTTGCGAAATCCATTTCGCACCACCTAAGAAACCCTGGAATGTTGATTTTACTGTGAATACCAACCATCAAAGGTTTGTGATGGTTTCCAAGTGGTGCAGGATTTTGTCTATCCACAACATTGAAGCTCGAAGCAATGAACCAAGTTGCCCTGGCTCATGCATAATCGATGTGGTCTCCACCTTTGAGAGAGGAGTTCTTTTTCGACAGCAACCAAATATCCTTTTTGGCCACACGCGGAATACCCAAACATCACCCCTGAATAGCACCTTGGCCACAGATCGGAGTCTGCACAGGTATGTGGGGAAAAATGGAGTGAGCGTTTGTGGTTGAATATGTTGAATGATTCTTTAGTTGAGTCCTATTTTCTTTTCCAAGTTGCCTGTTCTCTGGTTAAATCTAGTTTGTTTACTTGTTCTCCAACCAAAAAATGGTTCAGTTCGTGTTCTACCTTTCGGGTCACATTGACAGCAGTCTTCCAGCCGTGTCCCATGTTTTTGGAGCGATCTTTTGTGGCAAATCTCAGGAAGATTTGGTCGCCCTGCAAAAATGGATTTCGGTTTCCTTTTAACACCGCGCAAAAGGGGGCACCAACTCAACAGAAGGAGCCACACACCCTCGTACTTCCAGAGATGGGCGCCGCGAGGCCAGTGCAGAACGGGGACGTGGACCCAGGGCCAAAAGCGCTGGCGCTGAGGTTGCGGAGCTGGGCGTTGCAGAGAGGCGAGCCGCGATTTTGTCTTGGTGCGTGAAATTGCGGATTGATTGCCGGGGCCCAGACTTCGGGGGCTTGCATTTCTGGGTGGGTGGGGCTGGCGGGCGGGGGTTCATTTGTGCACGTGGTTGGTCCAACTGGTCATTTGTACACGTGCCATGTTCAGAATTCATGGAAATTACCGGCAAATCGGCCCGGTCATCCGTGCACGTGGTAATAAAAAAGGGGGGCGTTTTGCATGTTTTCGGAAAGGTGTTCGAGTTTCCAGACATCACGCTTGCCATCCACCCAGCCCCATCCCCCCCCCCATTGTGCGTGACTTGGTTCGTGTGAACATCGAAGCACACCATCCCCCTTCCCCCCCCCCCCCACCGCTTCCCACCGACGCTTACCATCCACCCACCCCCATCCCCCCCCCATGGTGCGTGACTTGGTTCCCGTGAACATCCAAGCGTACCCCCTCACCCCTTTTCCCCGCCGACACTTGCCGTCCACCCAGCCCCCCCCCCATTGTGCGTGAGTTGGTTCGCGTGAACATCGAAGCTTACCACCCCCATCCCCCCCTGCTCCCACCGACGCTTAGTTTACAATTTATCAGTCCCTGATTGCTACCATGGCTCGCAGGATACCAACCCCTGCTACCCCACTTGCTAAATGACACCCACCCACCCACCCACCCACCCACCCACCCACCCACCCACCCACCCACCCACCCACCCACCCACCCACCCACCCACCCACCCACCCACCCACCCACCCACCCACCCACCCACCCACCCACCCACCCACCCACCCCACCCCACCCACCCACCCCACCCACCCACCCACCCACCCCACCCCACCCCACCCCACCCCCCCACCCCACCCACCCCACCCCACCCCACCCCACCCACCCCACCCCACCCACCCCACCCCACCCCACCCCACCCCACCCCACCCACCCACCCACCCACATCCACCCACCCACCCACATCCACCCGCCTCAATTCACTCAAGAAGTGAATGCAAGAGGAGCGCACATGTTCTGGTGTCAGGCAGCACCGGCGGCGCCTCCCCAGTGGTGTCGAAGCTGTGCCGTTGCGCAGCTGGCGGCTCTGTGCAGACCAAGGCGCGGAAAACGCCGCCACAGGCTGGCAAAAGCGCTGCGCCGACGTTTGGCACCACTCAGATTCCTGGACGAAGAAACGATCTGGGAAGACCATTTTAGTGGTAAGGGAGAAGGCTGTTCTTTTTCTAATCTACTCCGGAAGCGAGAACATCTTACGTTCTTGCCATTGACTAAGAGGATGAACATAGAAACGAGTGAAGTCCCAGGTGTAGGGCTGAACATTGACCAAAGAGGGCGCGGACCGTCAAATGTCCAACGATGCGGCCGGTTTTTAAGTGCACCTCATCAGAAGCCTGAACAAAAAGCTCCTCTCCAAAAACAAACACGGAACCTCAGGCGGGTCATGAAGGACTATGTGTTCCTTTTAAACAGTTTTTCCTGTTTGAATGGTTGAAGAGGAGGTTAGCAAGACCAACCCTGGCTTTCCTCGAATCACCCGGAGAGCCTTTGTAAGAAGAGGCGAGCTTTTGGTGACCCACAACCACCACAACCACCACAACAACCACAACAACCACAATCACCACATCACACCCAATCCACATCAACCACCACCACAACAACCACAACCACCACAACCACCACATCACACCCACATTATCCGCAAATCCACAACAACCACCACCACAACCACCACAACAACCACAACAACCACAACCACCATATCACACCCACACCAACGGCAAATCCACATCAATCGCAACAACCACAACCACCACACCACGCCCACACCACGCCCACACCACGCCCACACCACACCACCACTCCCCCACCAACACCAACCACGGCTCCAATTTGGACCCATGGACATAGCCCCAGCCAGGTGCTGGTGGCCGAGGCGCTGCGCCTGCTTTGCCAGGACCAAGCCCAGCGGCGCCTTGGATCGAGAGCCGAACCCGGGGCTTGCCCTTGGGACCGGAGATGGCTCCCCCGGAAAAAAAACTGGAGGATTTGGAGCATGTGTGTGTCAGATTCGGGGTTTGGACCATTCAACTCAGAAAAGGAACCGCAGATTGGGTTCCCCTTTAACAACTCCACCAAGCAATCTTGGGGGGAGGGTTCTTTTCCCAGCTGCCCAGTGGATTCGTGGCACCCCTTTCTGCGAATTTTCTTCTGGGAAGATGGGTTCCCCAACAAAAAACTCCACCAACCAAGAAAGGGTGCATTTTTTCCCCCCCATTTTGGGCGTGAACTTTAAACCCACCTTGGGACCAAGCCTGGCCATCAAAGATGGATGTTTTGCGTGTGACTCGTTTTGGGAGTTGAATTTGAATGGGTGGCGGTCAGGCTTTTTGGTAGACATGTGGGGATTCATGTCCTTTCTGTGGCATCAAAGGGCATTTGTGGATTCGTGTCCAGCCACCTCCTTTCTGTGTCACGAAGTGCGCGTTTGGAGTTTGGGTTGCCATCGCATCATCTTTTGTTGAGCACGTGGGCCCACATTAAGGATTCCGCAACGTTCCTATTCTGAACCGAGATCCTCCCTGTTGCAGAACCACCGGAAATCAAAGGATATCCGAGTTGAAAATGCGATGGTCGCAAAGAATAGTACATAAATCAATTTGAAGAGCGGTGTGTGCATCCACCGGAGGTCTGTGGATTTGACAAGCCAGGACCCCCCCCCCTCTTCTTCATGGAAATGCATTGCAGGTTGAGTAGATCCAAATGTGTCTATTATATATACATATATGCATACGTAATACAGAAGGTTTGGTCAAACAATCCAGCTGATAGTTCATTTAGGACGGGTATGGAGGAACTCGTACCAAACTTCAAGAATCAATTTAGGGATACCTTCCCCATTCTTCCCAGGAGAACCTCCAGAAGTTCAGGAAAACCCCATCCAGTTCGTGAACATAACGATTGAACGGAGTGGTAAAGGAATCATCCCCTAGATTGACTGCCAACCCCTCTCGATTCCTGAATCACAGCCACTCGAGTCATCCCCTTTCAACGCCTCCCCTGTGAATTCCCCTCATGTTTAATGGAAATACGTGTGGTTGTTTTGCGATCTCTCTCTCTCTCTCTCTCTCTCTCTCTCTCTCTCTTTTTGCCAGGGGACAAAAACGCAAATGGAAGCTGAACTGTTGGCAAGGGATCAAACGACACCCAGAGGAAACACCAGTGGAAACACCTCGTGGTGCGATAGGCATTCGGAAGGAGGGAACGGACCTGGGATTCAATACAGGAAACCGCCAGTTGGATTGTTTTTCTTGATCAGACTCCGTGTCTCATTCTCTGCACCGATCGCAGGTCGTGCCGTACAAAAAGCCACGCCTTGGGGACCAAAAAAAAAAAAGCGGATGGAAGGTTCATCGTCAAGGGATCAACAACACCACACCCAACAAAGCCGTTTTTTCCCATAAAATCCACAAAAACGCACAGCAGAGGAGACACCAGAGGCCTTCAACAAAACGGAGAAACCCGAGCTTCCAACTTTTTGCTCCCGGCGCCTCCGGGGCCGTGGGTTTTTTCGCCTCCGTGGGTTTCGCAGCGAGGAAGTTCCTCACCGCCAGCGGGGCCTTGCGCGCGCTGCTGGAGCTGAGCGAAGTGCCGCAGGCCCAGGACGCCGCGAGGCAGGGGGGGGGGGGACCCTGGAGGCCAACAAAAGCGGGGTCAGAAGACGAGACCGTTGTGTGGCTGTGTATATGGCGATTTGGTAAGGGGTCTTTGGTTTTGAGAAGACCTTTTTGGTTTGAAACTGGTCGGATTTTCCGTGTGGGACCTGCCACAACCAGTTGTTGGTTGCTGCAGGGCCCGGACACATCGCCAACTTTGCCAGTGGACATAGATGCAAAAATGCCAGGTGGTTGAAGCTTGACCAAGTGGGGAGTGTTCCTTTTTTTTTTTGGGGGGGGGGGGGTTCTCAAAATGTGTTTTTCTGGGTGGCAAGCTGGGTCCCTTCAAGCCTTCAAGTGCTGCATGTTGAGGAGTTTGTTCGTTGAAAATCCATTCGAGCTGACGAGCTAACCAGAGCCTCCCATCTTTCAAACCTGACGGGATCCTTGGTTTGCACCATTGTCCTGAAAATCTCTGGGGGGTTCCATGCGGAAGAGGGCCGGTCCAAGCCTTTTTTTATTTAAAAAAAATGTTTTAAGCGCATCTGGTTGTGCCGAAAGCAAAGCAACTTTGCAATCAACCAGCAACCAAAAACGAGGCGTCCTTTTTGCCCCATTGGAAATCCTCTGCAATCGAATCGGTCTGGTGTTAGCGCTAAAAAACCGAAGCGCTTCGGCACGCAGGCAGTGCCTGGCACAGATCCTGATCGTGACCAACCCGGCGCTGCTCCAGCGCGGGTCCCAACCCGGGGGGGGGGGGTACGCCAGCTAATATCCCAGTTGCTTTCATTTGTTTTTGTTGTCGAGAAAGCAGTTGAGGGAGGCTGGGAGGCTGCAAAGGTGTTCCAACGTGCACAAAGAACAAAGCAGCAGCAAGTTACCTCATGCCGTAGCTGTGAACCAAGCAGCCCTGCTGTCCCACTAGCAATGGCTACAACGTACTACAGCAGGTAATAGTAGATGGCACAACTTCCTTTCTACCGGGTTTCGGGGGTTGATGAAATCAACAGGGGGGCATGTTTGACCATTTCCCTAGTTGGAACAACGGTGGTACAAGGGTTACACCTTTTTTCTGAGCTCTGGATGAGCTCGGGCCAGGTATTTTGTTGACCCTTGGTCTTTGATGTTGACCCAGGATTAATAAAACCCGTCCCATTATAAGGGGGTGTTCCCTCCAAAAGTGATGAATCCCCACTACAACGGGACACCCCCTATTAATCAACCTCTGCAGGGGTTTATTAATCCGGGGTTCACATTAAGCCGATCAGGTACATTGCAGCGAGTCCCCAAACGTGGGGCAGCCCCCGTTTTCGGGATGTCGGTGTTGGTCTTTGCATTTCATTGCAAGCGCGCCCAGGTATCAGGAACAGCTGAGTGCGGTCAGGCCCGCAGCTTGGGCCAGTTCTGGGATGGGAAAGGCGCCCGCTTTGGGCAGTTTTGGGAGGCCATGTCTACACCCCCTGTCCTGTTTGATTGAAAGTAGATGGGTCCCACCGGTTTAAATGAGTTGTGTTCCCCGTATACCAAAAAAAACCCATAGAACACAAGGTCACCTATGCATACAACCCTTCAACAGGTGAGAGCCCTTACCGACTTCCTTTTTGCGAGTGAAGCCCTAAGCGCAGCTTGCGAGTTCGGCTCGCTGGTGCTCTGGTCCAGGCCCCTGCTGCAGCTTCTGGAGTCCAGAAACGAGCTCTTCCAGTTCGAAGGCCGGGGGTTGGGCGCGATCTGCGCCCAATCTGGGCTGTCTTGCGCACTCAAATACTCAGTTTCCCAAGGGGTGGCCCAAGACCGGAGATTCAGCCAAACTTGGAGAGGAGCTCAGTCACGCGAAGTGATAAATTTATGCGCGGTTGCCAAGGGACAAGCTTGCAGAAGACTCCCTAATCCGAGAGATGAGACGCGAAAACGCCCAAAAGCCACAAAACAACAGGAACCCGGGAGCCACCGGCCACCACACCAGAAAGCAGAACAACAAAAATGCCAAAAGCCGATGCTGGGGGTGTTACTGGTGCTGACGACGCAGAAAGCAACAGTTACAACCGTGCTATGCGAGCTCATACCTCAATGTGTCGGGTTTCCTCCAGCGCAAAGAAACAAATTCCTGAAGCAGCTCCAAACATCTCATCACCCCCATTTGCCCAGGGACGCCCCTTTCAGAGTCAGCTTTATGCGGGAAACCCGCAAAACAAAAGAGGATTTGGGCGCCATCCGCTGAACATCCTCAAACTTGCTCTCTAAAATATTGGTGTGAATCAAAACCAAATCACCACCCTCTTAAGGCGGGGGAACCTGAAAATGTAAAATTGCATTTTTGCCCCCCCCCCCCCCAAATCAAGGATTAAGGGGGTGGTGATCAAAACCAAATGATGATCAATTGAGACAACTGAATGCCATGAATTCCTTGAGCCGACCCAGTGGCCTCGCCCTCAACTCCGATATCTGCTTGCTGCATCAGCTCGCAACCGAGGGAACCCAATCCATCGAATATTGAGAGACGATATGACCGTTGCAAGACACAGTTTGTGCCTTTGAACATGTTGCCTTGTTGGTTGTCCTCAGGTTCCCTCTCAATCAGCTTCAGAAGTGGTCACTTTTTGAAGTGCCATTTGTTTTGAAGACCTAAGTCTGGCTTCCTGAGCCTGACTACAAGGCTCTCATTTTTGGTTAGGGGAATCATTCCCACGCCCAGCAGACCGTTTGAGTGGCAAGAGTTCGGACTTTGGTTCTTGGCCACTCCGAAAGTGAGACATGAGTTTGTTTCTTGTATGATGGCATCCCACAAACCCGCTTCGGTGTTTTTTTGGTTTCTTAAAAGAATAGCAACATCAAGCACGCCATTTCAACAAGAGACGACCTCCCAAAAATGAACGTGGCTCACATGGCAGCCCCCCCCCCCCAGTTTCACCACCGGACCCGCCGGAACCGCTGCCGTCGAAGCCGTCGCCGGGTTTCGGTCGGTTCCATGCTTGTTGTTGGGAAACATTCTTTCCATTTTTGCTTATTGGTGTTTAGTGGAAAGGAAGTCCAAATCCACTTAACTGCTAAAACACATAAATGTTGGCTCCCCTTCCAACGTCAACCCCCTGGTTCGGTTCGGGCGGTTCGGACGAGTCGAGGCGCCATGGCCTTGACGAATCTGCTGGTGAGCTGCGAGGAGCTCCGAAGCCACGCGCTGCCGCTCCGGCCAAGCTGGCTGGGACCGGGACGCTTCCCGGGTGGGTGGGTGTTGCTTCCCCTTTTCTTCGAGGCTCCTGGGGGCTTTCGGTGGACCCCGTTGGACGGTTGGGGGTCTCAACATCTAGCTGCTTGAGGGCCCTATGTTTTTTTTCTTCTTCTTTTTTTCCCGGGTTTGGGGCCCGGTCTCAAAACCTAGCTGATTTGAGGGCCAAGATTAAATGAATCGGGAGCCTCTGGGTAGTTTCTTTGGTTCGCCTTTGGCAAAGGGGAGGGAAAACCTCCTTCAAGTACCAAATGGAATTTCCCGGATTTCCTTTAAGCGCCAATGAATGGATTTCTTCCCATTTTAGGACAATCCAGGATGTTTGAGGCTCCCAGCAAGGCAGTGTGTGTCTCAAAATAAATGCCCTCCTGTCGTTGGCCATGGGTCCTGGTTTGGACCCTTCCTTTAAAGGGGACTCTGTCCCCTGAAACTGCGCTGTTGTGCAGCGAGCCGGAGACCGAGTGACTGAGGCAGTGCCAGGCGTGGAACCTCTGCAAAGACCTCATCTTCTCCGACAACCTGCAGGCCAGAGAGTCGAAAGGGACACCAGGTCCCCAGTAGTGCCCTACTAAAATAGACTACAGAAAACAGGGTACCCTTATTCTAACCTCTCTACTGGAGGACCTAGGGAGAGGTGGGGAGAGATGGGGCTGGCGGGCAACAAGTCTTGTTTGTTGCACGTGCAGAAGATGCCAACGGAAAGCGTTTTTGAGGCGCACGCCTGAGAGAAGCCACTGCGGTCCTTAGATCGATGGTGACACCTCTGGTGGCACCACTTGGAGTGTGATGCGGTCACGCTTCAAGGCAAAATGCGCCTTCGGTAACGCGGGCCCGCAGTCCCAGATCCTCACGGTATGAGTTCAGTGAGTCGCCATGGTTCCAGGCCAAACGGACTTTGTTCCATTTAACTGACAGTTGACCGTGTCATTGGGCCTCGCTGTTTTGTTTGGTGATTAGCTATTCGGTTCCCCACTTCAAATGCAAAAACTAAAAAGTAAGTAAATACATAAATGAACACCCCCCCCAACGGCTCATAGAGTTGCATGTTTTTTGGCTTGTTTTTGTTTTTGTACCCACCCCGCTAATGTACATCCAGCCCCAAAGTTCTTCCTCCAACCTCTTTTGTTTTGTAGGTTCCCACCCCGCGGCGGACACTCAGCCCCCCCAAAACACGGTTCCAAATCCTTTCCTCTAAGGGCCAAAAGTTGTCTGATTCCCCATTAAACCCCGGGACACCCACTTGTTAATGAACTGGGGTTGATTTATAATATGGGGTCAACATTACCAAACCAAAGGCAAAGGGGACCAAGTCGTTGCGGAACAGAGGGCCCTTAGACCAAAAACCAACACCCTTCACCGCGAAACCCACTCTAAGCCAGGCCTAAACACTTGACTTCCCTCGCCTCCTTCGTGGAGAAAAAAAAAAGCAGACCCCTGACTGATTTTAACCGAATCGGGATGGGCACTCAGGCCCCCAAACCGTTTCCTCAATCCTTTTTTGCTTGGCAGGTTCCCCACCCCATTGGACATCCAACCCCAATGGACATGGTCCAGGTTCCCCAAAAGAACTGGTTCCAATTCTTTCTCTGGGCCGATTTAGCTTTCCAGGTGCAGCGAGCAGGACTCGAGGCCCTGTGCAACCTTTGCATGGCACCTGAGGCGCGATGAATTCGCGGAACGCGCGCGGTGGAATTGGGTGCTTTTTTGGGAGTCGTTTTCTTGGGAGAGGGTCATGTTTTCTAAGCGCCGAGTGCATAGGTGTCATTTTTGTTGTTTTGGTAGAAAAATATGGCCCTGGTTTACCTGGTGGTTTAATCGTCTACCAGGGCCATCTATTTGCCCTAAAAGGACACCTATGGCCGAGTGAAGACGTCGTGGGTTTTGTTTGACTGAGTGCAGCTTTCAACCCACAGGATTGCGCGCGAAAGCGCAGTTTTCTTTCCCCCTACCGCTTCCGTCGATTAGATGCTAGCTTATTCAAGGATGGACCTGGTTCCGTCCATCTTTTCTAGGGTTTTACTCAAGTGGGTGCTGTAGGCGGAAGATGCTTTGGCTTCGACTATCCGATAGACATTTTCAGGATCACGGCTTGAGATTGCAGTCCGGTTTTCATTTTTGGTCTGCTCACGGTTCAGAAGAAGATAATCTTCTGGGTGAATTCTAACGACCTCACACGACCTCGCCCCAAATGGTGGTTTATGTGAGGAATAGCCCCCCCAACCACCGTATTTCAGGTTGGTGACATATTATAATTCACCCATAATTTTGCAAGTGAGGAAAACCCAGTTGTTCAGTGGCATCGTCTAAATCCCTTATGCCTCCAAACGAGCATAAACTTGTGGTCCTGAAGCGCTCCCAAAAGAAAGCTATTCAAATGAAACAAGGGGGAGATGTGACTAATTGTCTATACTACTGGTAGGTGCCCCAGCTAGGTGCCCTTTCTCACCGTCTTTTTGTTGTTGGGAGGGTTCCCCTTCTAAAGTGGTCAAAAACGAAAAACATCGGGTACCAACTTATTCTAACCTCTCAAAGCTGGAGGACCTAGTAGTCTATGCTCACTTTCGGCTTCTTGTTTCTCCTCGTGCTGTGGGCCTCCTCCCAAAAATTCCACACTCTGACTACCCCAGACTGAAACCCAGGAAGTTCATTCCCAAAAGGAGAAAGAGCCGCGCGGTTTGACGAGTCTGGGGAGAAGTAGAATCCTTAACCGGGACCGCAAACTAGCCAACCTCCAGGGTGCCCTTTTTTGTGGTTTGTCTTTAAAGACCCCCTCCCCCCACTTAGGGGTTTCCTAATTTCCGAACCAAACTCCCAGGGCTGGAAGAGCCCGTTCTTGGTCCCTGATGTCTCAAGATAGGGGCACCTCTAACAAAAGACCCAACGCTGGCCGCCGTTTTGCTACACCTCTCGATTGTGAATTCACTTTTCTCTCCTGATCTCCGCATGTGACGGAGAGTAACCCCAGGAAAATCTTCCAGATGATATGATTCTGTAGTTGCGCTTTGTGGTACCAGGGAGTCAGGACTCCCCTTCAAGCGTTTTGCTGCCCCATCATTTTACCGTGATCAAGTCCGAAGTGGGAGTTAAAGGGAAACCTTCAGCCCCAGTTTCTGACTTTGACCACCTTCAAAAACCGTCAAACTCGTGGCCCCTGTGGAAACCATGAGGAAAGGTGTTTCAAACCATATTCGACTTGTGTCTTGTGGGGACCTTTCCCGAAATTACCGAAAAAAGTTGCCGAAGTTCCAAGTCATGGCCCCAGTTTCGCCCCACGCCTCGCCTCGTCCAACAAAGCGGCGGCGTGGCAGGTGGTGGAGCGCTTCGCGGAGGGCAAGGCGGAGGTGGAGCTGAAGATCTTCGGGGCCTTCTGCCAGTCCGAGGATCGCTCGACGGGTCGGGGCGCGGATCGAGGGGGCGGAGGAGGCAAAAAGCGCGGGGTCTGGGGCGGAAGGGGTTTAACGGCTGGGGGAAATGATTGTTTCCTCCAGCAGGAGATGTGTTTGTGTGGTTGTGTCTTCGGAGACCTCCAGCGGTTCCTTTGCTCAACTTGCTCAACTCTTGAGCCTTCATTTGGTTAGGAATATTTTATATTTCCCCTGTTGGTTTTAAAGGGAATCTATCACTACTGGAACTGTTTTTCCTTTTTTTTCCATGAGACTTAAGCAAATGGATGTGAGAGTCCCCTGGAGCTTTGGGTCTTTTAAGGCTTTTGTCCCGGAACCAGGGAAGGGGTGTGCACGGCCCGGTCTCCCAGAAGTTTCCAAACAAAAGGCCCCTTTGAGCGCGGAAAGTAGAGGGCAAGATTGGTTATCACCATATCCTGGTTCAAGAAAATACCAAGCGTGCAAGCCAGTGGTTTAAACATAGGTGGCTGTCCTTTGGGCTTCCTAAACCAACCCCCGAACGGCTAGCCTGAAAACAACCAGGATGTAGCGGCACAGATCGCCTCTTCCGGCGCGCTGGCGATGCTGGCGCGATACGAGGAGGCGGGAAACGCGGTTTTGCAGACCTGTTGGTTCTCCGCAGAGGTGTCCGTTTTCGCTTAGTTTGATCAAACATGGATGGCACTGGTTTTGGTGGAGTTTCTTCCATTTACCAGGGGCATCTATTTTTTGCCAAAAGGCCACCTATGGTTCTCCGGCTTTTATTTTGACTTGGGGAGGTGAGTTCCCACCAAAAAGCGCAGCTTTTAGCAGTCCCTTTGGGGGATTATGTTCAGAGAGGTGATGTAAACTGGACGTGCGAGGGGTGTGTACGCAAGCTCCAACATGTTTGCTTGCTCAGTGACAAGGCCGTCCTCTCAGGCCTTGTTCACCAGTTATTGTAGGTGGGCTGGGTGATGCTTTGGCTCATGTTTGCTGCCACAAGTTGGAAGAAGACAAGAATGAGTGTGCTCTTACCTGCAGAAGGCTCAGTGAGAGTTGTGTGGGGAGAGTAGTCAGGTTGTATGATCCCTCTCGCAGATGCAGCATGTGGCCCATCAGTCGGAGGGACTTTCTGAGTGGGTTTCTTTAGAAAGGTCCGGTGGCCCAGATTTGACCTGCGTTCTTAAGGACTGCATGTGTCCACTAAGACTTCGTGTTGCTAGCGTGGGAGCCCTTGAGTTGTTCAGGTGGCCGTGCACATTGCGGCCTGCGAGCAGTGCGTGAGCGGGCTCCTGTACCTTTTGGATGCCGAGGAGTGGTCGATCCACGCGAAAGAGCACCTCCAAAAGAAGCAAAACGTGGACAGAAGCGAGCAAGCAGCAGAGACGAAAATGGGGCTGAGCCTCCAAAATGTTGGGGTTCAAACCACAGAATTAGGAAGTTGGGTTTGATTTTCCGGTTTCCTTGCACCAGCAAGCTTACCCTGGGGTCTTTGGAGAAACCCTGAGTCGTACCGTGATCTCTGGCCAAATCGAAGCTCTGCCGAATCCGACTCCCCGAAAGCCTTCGATCGAACGGAGTTTGATGTTTCGGCTTTAGAACCCCAACAAACAAGCAAACAAACAAACAGAAAACCAACCAACAAACCAACAAACAAACAAACAAAAACAGACAAACAAAAATAATCAAACAAGCAAGCAAGCAAGCAAGCAAGCAAGCAAGCAAGCAACCAACCAACCAAGCAAGCAAGCAAGCAACCAACCAACCAACCAACCAACCAACCAACCAACCAACCAACCAACCAACCAACCAACCAACCAACCAAAATACAAACAAACGAACAAACAAACAATCAATCAAACAAACAAACAAACACACAAACAAACACCCAACCAACCAACAAACCAACAAACAAACAAACAACAAAACACAAACAATCAAACAACCAACCAACCAACCAACAAACAAACAAACAACAAACAACCAAACAAACAAACAAACAAACAAACAAACAAACAACAAACAAACAAACAAACAAACAAACAAACAAACAAACAAACAAACAACCAGACAACCAACCAACAAACAAACAAACAAACAAACAAAACAAACAAACAACAAAACACAAACAATCAAACAACCAACCAACCAACCAACAAACAAACAAACAAACAAACAAACAACGAAAACAATCAATCAAACAAAGAAACAAACAAACAAACAAACAAACAAACAAACAAACAAACAAACAAACAAACAAACAACAACACAAACACAAACACAAACACAAACACAAACACAAACACAAACACAAACACAAACACAAACACAAACACAAACACACAAACACACAAACAAGCAAGCAAGCAAACAAACAAACAAACACAACCAGCCAGCCAACCAACCAACCAACAAACAAACAACCAAGCAAATCAACAAACAAACAACATAATGTGCCGAGGAGCCCCCACTGCAGCACCGCGCAATGGCGCTGGCGGCAGCTTTGAGCGAGGCGGACGGGGAGGCGGCGGCCAAAGCAGCAGCCGCGGCAAAGCAGAAGGTGCAGGCGCGCACATTTTTGCGGGTTCCTAGGTCCCCCAGTAGTGCCCTTTTACATCCTTTTTTGGGGGAGGGTTCCCTGCTAAAATCACAAGAATCTGGAACCCTTATTCTAACCTCTCTACTGGAGGACCTAGGTTCCCTTTTTCTTTGGTGCATTTTGCTTGGATGTTAACACTTTAACTGTTTGCAAACTAATGGGTTTTCCATTAAACATCTAAAAGTTTCTTTACTTTTAGCAGGGGGGGGGCACAGCGACCAGCCAACTCTAAGCAAGCTACAATCAAAACCTGGCATCATCACAGAGGTGTGCCAGAAATAGAGAAAAAAAAGATGTCCACACCTATTTCAGGCCGTACCCTTTTCTGAAGTTAGCCGGAAGACATGAGAAACTATGTCCAGTAGTTTTGATTTCCTCTGAATCCAATAGGATAAATTTATGATTGTTGGTTTCGGTTGACTGGTTTCCATTGAAGCATGATTGAAACTGGTTGGTTGCCATTGACTGACGGTTCCAAACCTAGGTCCTCCAGTAGAGAAGCTGGAATAAGGGTACCAACTTTTTCTGTAGTCTACTTTAGTAGGGGAACCCTCCCAAGCAAAAGAGAAACCGGTGAGAAAGCGCACCAATTGCTGGGGAACCTAGAAACTCACTCCCGTGCAGTCCCCCCCCCACCGTTTTTTTCCCTAGATGGGCCCTGGCCTTTCGCCTCCGCGCAGAAGGTGCCGCGCCGCAGCCGGTCCTGAGCGGCGCTCTTTGCCGGGCGCTCCGAGCCATCGAGCGAGCGAGCGGCGGCAGCACTGTCCGTTTTCAGATCCCCCGCTGAAAGTTCATAACTTTGAGTGGGTTGAATTCGGAAAAACAATCGCACTAAGCGCTAAAAAGATCTAAAAAGCTAAGGGGATGGCTGCAAACCACCAAGAAACCAGATACTGTGGATGGCTACGAAGTCTAGACATCACACCACGACCATGGTTGAAACCATAACGGTTGTTGTTGTTTACAGGGGAGTCATCATTCCAGGGTTTCTTAGGTGGTGACATATTTTCGTCCATCCACGATATGGGCGGCTCGTCTTTTCTTGGAGTTGGTGAGTTGGTACCCCTCATTTGGTGGGCTTCAGGTGACACCAAAGAGAAAACCGTCAGTTTTCATGGGTCCCCCAAACCCACAGAGTCCTTCTCGGCTTCTTTTGCGGGGAAGTTCCGTGGGCTATTTAACGACCAGGAGAGGGTAGGAGCACAGGGGAAGCATAGCGTCAACCAAAGAAGACTAGGCCCTTCAGTAGAGAGGTTAGAATCAGGGTACCCTCTTTTTCTGTAGTCCATTATAGGCCAAAAAAGTTGGTAGAAGGGCACTGCTGAGGGACCTAGGAGATTCAGGAAGTGGACAAAGCGGTGGCTGTAGCTTCTTGAGTCGACCATTTCCTGGATGCGTTCATACTGAATCATGTCTTCCAGCCTAAAATAGATCCAGGGCAATAGTCAGCATCAACATCATCCTACTGGCTCGATGGAGAGGAAAACCGCTCTGGCTGTTTCCGGCATTGCCGGCACCATTCAGCAGAAAGGCGCCGAGCGAGATTTGAGGAGGAAAAAAAAAGCGCCGTGTCTTGCTCTCGGACTGTGAGGCTCATTGCATTCAAACAAACTCGGCTCCCTATATTTCCCCTTATTTCCCTTATTTCCCTTATTCATACAAACAAAAACTGTGAAGTTCCCTATATTTCTCCTCAAAATGACCCCCGCCCAAAACAGCTCTCAAGCTCACCTACACAAATGAGGCCCTTTTGGGCAGAAGATCCAAACATGAGGCACCAGGGGTTGTCGTTTTTCACGGCAACCTTCAAAGTAAGTGGTCCTGTTTGTTCCCCTTTCAAAGTAAGTGGTCCTGTTTGTTCCCCTTAAACAAAAAAAAAAAAAAAAAAAACATCCGCAAAACTCGGTTGCGAAATCTGCCCCGGCGGGCGGGGCGGGCGGGGGGCGGGTGGGGGCGGGCGGGGGGGGGGCGGGCGTGGGGCGCTGGGCCGGTGGGGGGGGCGGGCGGGCGGGGGGGCGGGGGGCGGGCGGGCGGGGTCGGGGGGCGGGCGCGGGGGCGGGGGGCGGGGGGGCGGGCGGGTGGGCGGGCGGGGCGGGGCGGGGGGGTGGGCGGGGGCTGGGGGCGGGGCGGGGCTGGGGTCTGGGCGGTTGGGGGGGGCGGGGAGGGGGGCGGGGGGGGGGCGGGGGCGGGGGGCGGGGCGGGGGGCGGGGGCGCGGGGGGGGGGCGAGGGGGCGGGGCGGGGGGCGGGGGGCCGGGGCCCGGCGTGGGGGCGTGGGGGCGAGGGCGGGGGGGGCGGGGCCGTGGGGGGCGCGGGGGCGGGGTGGAGCGCGGTCGGCGGGGGCGCGGGGCGGGGGGGCGCGGGGGGGGGGCGCGGGGGGCGTGGGGGCGCGGGGCGGGGGGCGCGGGGGAGGGGGGCGGGGCGGGGGGGGCGGATCGGCGGCGGGGGCGCGGGGCGGGGGGTGCGCGGGGCGGGTGGGGGCGGGGGCGGGAGGGCGCGAGGGGCGAGTGGCGGGGGCGGGGGGCGCGGGGCGGGGGTGGGCGCGGGCGGGGGGGCGGGGTGCGGGGGCGCGGTGGGCGGGTTTGGGCTTGCGGGCCGGGCGGGGGGGCGGGGCGGGGGCGCGGGGCGGGGGCGCGGGGCGGGGGGCGCGGGGGGGGGGGCACTGCGGGCGGGGGAGCAGCGGGCGGGTGCGCGGGGCGTGGGCATCGCGGGGCGGCTTGCGCTGCGGGGTCGGGGCGCGCGGGGCGGGGTTGCGCGGGGCGGGGCGCGCGGGGCGGGGCGCGCGGGGCGGGGCGCTGCGCGGGGCGCGCCTACCGGGGCGGGGCGCGGGGGGCGGGGGCGGGGGGCGGGGGGGAGGGGGGCGGGCGCGCGGGGGGCGTGAGGCTTGCGGGGGGCGGGGCGCGGGGGGCGGTGGGCGCGGGGGGCGGGGCGCGGGGGGCGGGGCGCGGGGGGCGGGGCGCGGGGGGCGGGGCGCGGGGGGCGGGGCGCGGGGGGCGGGGGGCGGGGGGTGGTTGGGAAGATTGCGTACAATACGGCGCAGTGTGTTGCGCCAAGGTTGCGGTACGCAAACCGTGCAACACACACACACACAAAGGCACAAAGGCACAAAGGCACGTAGGCACATGCGCACAGACACAGGATAGACGCAATCCCGGGCATATGCGTCTTTTTTTATGCTCCGCCGCACGCTCTCATTTGGTGCGCACACTGCAGAAAAAGATTTATGGTTGGGCCGGGAAGGTTGCTGCAACCAACAACAAACATCCTCCCAGACATTTTGCTTGAGCAGCCTGAATGGCCCAACCACATCGGCGGCTGCAGAAGGCTGCGAAAAGATTGCCACACCAGCATTGCTAGGTCATGAACATCTCTCGGCATCACAAGAACAAAACTGTGTGTGAGCTAAATATATCCAGCCACCCACATATCTTACCAGCGTGACCTGTTACATCTCGTGCAAATGTGCGACGTGAAGCTGTGAGCCACACAAGGAAGCCAGAGAGCGCCAGCTACGCAAACGCTTTAACAAGAGGCAATTCCCCTACAGAGCGTGCAGAAGCTGACTTTTGATTTGCCAGAGACAAGAGGCAATTCCCCTACAAAGCGTGCAGAGGCTGACTTCCCATGTGCCCCAAAGAGAGACAATTGCATAGAAATTCTTCTTGTTCTTAGTGTTGTCCTGGCAGCGTCAAGAACATAGCCGTCAAGTGCTTGGTGCAGTTCTTGACCCGTTTAGCTTGGCGCGTGCGAGGCGGGCCTGCGGAAGCGCACTCCTGCTGCGCTTGCCCCTGGCGCCCGCTCCAAGGTGAATGGAGTGCGCTTCCGCATGCCTGCCGCAGGTCGCTTTAGACCTCGGGCAGCTTGAATGGCCTCCTGTTCCATCTGCCGCTGAGCAGCCAGGGGCAAACTACAACGCCCTACCGCCCCGCTTGCGTGCTGCTCAGCCACCCACGATGACCACATCCTCGTTGTCCACAAGGGCGTCCCCACCCGTCGCGCTAAGACATGCCCAGCCGGCATTTGCTTGGCGGTGGGGCTGTGTAGAGCAACGTGGTGGGGCAAGAGCTTGGCCAAGTGCAAGATGTTGAGCTTAAGCTGCAGAGTGCTACGATGCAGCTGCTGGACCTGGCGAAAGGCTGCGTTAAGCTCCGCATGCAAGGCCTCATTCCCCGTGGTGCCAGACGGAAGCAGCACTAGCGCAGCCGACGTCATGGACGTCCGGAGCCGCAAGTTGTTGAAGAGCCACTCGAGCCGATCAGCGGCCGTGAGGTGATAGAGAATTTTGCCCACCGTCTCCCGGGTACCTTCGATCTTGCGCTCCAGGTCCTTGGAGTGCTCCCGCGCCAGAGCAGCCACGGCCTCGATGAACTGAATCCGTGTAGGCCAGGCAGCACCGAGGCCAAGACGTGCCGAGCCCGCCGCAGCCCCAGCGTGCCCTTGATGATGTGCTCCCGTAGGGCGTTCTCCGGGGCACTTAGCCGCGCCGGCAGCGAGCCGTCGTAGGGCGCCCCCCAAATGTTAACAGCCAGCGCGTTGTCCCTCGGGCAGAACTTGGCCAAGAATTTCCGCAGAAGTGCTGACCCAGCTGTCTTCCGGCCGTTGGTAGCTTGCTCGTAGTGCATGGCGGCGTGCGTTCCATCAAGCACCAGCGCCTGAAGATTTGGTAGAACTGCTTGGAGCTGCCCCATCAGCTTCGCAGAGGGGCAGTCGGACGCCACATACTTGACACGCTGCAGGGCTTCTGCTGGAAGAGCATCCACGACACACGAAACAATATGCTCTGCGCGTTCTCCGATGGCAGGCGCCAAGCCCAGCACTGCCCCGCTCCTGCCCCGGATAGTGATGACACGCCGGAAGCTATCTTCGTCTGTGAATGGCTGCGCTGCTCGTTCAGCGGCTGGTGCGTTGAAGGAAGCTTGGCCCATCAGCATCATGCAAGCTCGGAATGTGCCATCTATAGATAAATACTCATACTCGCCGTGCTTATTCGCAGTGCTAAGAAGGTTCTGCTTCAAGGCGACACACGCAGGCGATCGGAGGATATCTTCCACCAACGGCCACCAAGTCGCAGTGTGGCCGGGCAGCAAGTTGGTCAGCACGTTACCAGCGCTGACTGAATCAAGCATGAGACGTGGCCAGACTGTCTTCACCTCAGGGATGCGTGGGATATAGTTCGTGCGAAATTAACATCGATCTAGTTGCTACTCCGGTCCAGCCTTGGCGTGCTGCAGCAAGATCTCCTGGAAGAGGCGCTCTGCGAAGGCGCGGGTGTACCAGATCTTGCCGACCCTGCGAGCGATAGTGCCCTTGGCTAGGACGGCCACGTTCATGAGTGTCGGGCCTCCGGCATCGAGCACCAATCGGAAGCCTCGATCAATGTTGTTGTTCTTGATGGGAAGCCCAGGCTTCACAAGCTCGCGGATCACCTTCGCGCTTCTTTCCAGGTACCGGCCACCACGGCTCTCAGCCAGCCCACGCGCGAGCAATCGCGGAAAGCTCGAAAGGGGCAAGCCGGGCAGCGGTACATTCCGCCCACGCATTTCAGGGACCCGCGCCCTGCCCGGGCGATGCATGTCAGCACCTCTTGGCGCAATTCTTGCAAAAGCACCGCGTCCACCGTCACCACACCGTCAGCATCCAGCCAATCAACGCCCGTCTCCTCGCCAGCATCTTGCCCCAACCCCATCCGGTCGACATCCATCGAAAAATCC